>JANSTT010018998.1:0-12433 GCA_026745375.1 Platyura marginata | reverse complement strand
GAAAATGCAATTAATTGGTGTGGGTGAAATATAAAATGCATTCGATAGTTAGTTATTCTGTTGGACATAATATAATAATGTGTCGGTTAAATGCTAGTCGGTCAAATGTTGTCGGCTAAATGTTGGTCGGTCAAATGTTGGCGTACAAATTTCCTAGAACCATTTTGTATATGTATTGCATAAAAGGAAATTACTGTTAACCCTTATAAGACCCCCCCCCCTACTAAGTCACTTTAAAATGATCATTTTCTTACAATTCTTTCTCCTTTCTTTTCCCTTTCTCATACAAAATTGATAACTCCCTGAGAAAAATGAGGAAGGGTAGGGAGGATTAGTTTTATTATGGAAGTCGCGTAGCTTTACAGCAGTCTTTTTTTATTGGTTTAAATTTAAAAATTGATGATCCACTATCGTTTCTGCATGGCTATCGTTGATAATGGAGCAAATAGATGAACATATGTATTTGCATAAATCCCTTAATAGATAAATTCATCCAACATTTCATTTGTAGAATAATTAAGATTCTCGAGTCCAAAGTCGATCCTCCTATGCAACCTGGTTTTAACAAAATTTCATAAAATATTTTTCTTGAATCAAACATTTAAATGTAAAGCAAGGAAGTTATTATTGGTTCGTTAATTGATTATCACCCGGATTTCACCTATGACCTATGTATGTATATCTACAGGTATATTTTTGTTTTGGTACCGAATTGGTATTGAAATGTACTGAATTATTACAACTTTACAGTTTAGTTTATCTAGATACTAGATAGAACTTACGTACTTACTTTTTCTAGCAATCGATTTTGAGACGACATTTGTTTACGTGATACTACATATCTGTTATTGATTATTACACAAATTTATCAACAACAGAAAAGAAGTGCGATAAACTTAAAAAAGAAAAGAAATGTAATGTTGCAATTTTACTTTCTCAGGTCATTCAGTATAAAATCAACAGGATATTTTTGACATCGGAGGAAAGGGAATGAATGGTTTTTCAAGAGAAAGCCACAATTAGCCAACGTCTGCATTTAACCCTTTGATTCGTTCTGTACACTATTGTGTACATTACTTTTAATTTTAAATTGCCGTTTATTCTATGGAATTATCATTTTCTTTTTTAGTATAGATGTACATAAATGCGTACATTATCCCAGAGGATAGTAGAATTGACGGATTGACGGAAAAGTTAGAAAAAATTGTTATTTTGCCTATTTTAACATATAAAAACAAAATAAATAATGACTCAAAGGGTTAAATTAAAATCATCTAAATTAAATTATACTCGTGTTATTAATTGTCTGACCCATTTATTCCTATTTTCCCTGATGTTACATATTTTTAAAAGAATGTTAATAATATATCTATGATATATCAATACAATAATTTAATATTTCTCTTTATTCAATTAACCCATAAGTTTGGTATTTACGATATAATTTAAAAGCTTTCAAAAACTCACAGTGCTAGAGTAGCAATTCGATGTGAATAAATGGCAGAATACCAGACCAAGTGCTAGCTCGAGTTCTCATTTTCGAACTAGTGCTAACTAACACTAGTGTTAGTACTTGGTGAATAAATTGGTACTATATGACCCCTAAATTATTTTTAAGTAGTCCTATCCTTCATCTACCTGTTCATGAAAACCAATTCGCTATATCTTTCATCTGGCTCTAGCTAGAATTTTTCTAAGATTGCTCTACTTTGGGGTATTATTCTACCCATTCGTCGTTAATGGCTTAATGAAATTTTTGTTAACTAAATAGCTAATTGTAGTAATTTTTCTTATATTACAGCAGGTAAATTATTGTAGAATGGTTTTCCGTCATATACATATGTATTAAGTTAATATTTTCGGAAGTTACTCAAAGTAGATTCTGCAATAGAAAATAACCATGAATAAAACTAAGCAAATACATTTACTCTTATTTCAGTTATTTTATTATAGGCCCTATCCTATACTAACAGAGTGGACACTGTGTACCAACATTTTCGTTCAGATGGTAATACAGATTCTTTGAATAAGAAATATATATGTACTGTACATATAAAGTATTTTAAAAATTGTTTTTAAATTTGTTAATTGTGTATGAAGTTAATTATGCATTAACACGTTAACTGCCTTGTGACCACAGGTGGGTCACATGTATACTAAATTTTAGTTCAATATGTATAGATTCGTGGCTAAAAGATAGAATCTTTTTGTTTCTTCAGTGGCAGCTCATCAGGAAAGGTCTAATTTTTCTGTTCAGTATGGCATTTGGTAATTACCTACTTTATTTTTATATGTTGGCAGTCAACGTCTAAAAAATATTGCATTCGAACATCAATATAACGGTTTTGAGATTAACTTTTTTTTTGTTTTTAATTTTTAATAACTTTAATAAATTTTCATCCATCCCTTCAAATTTAATTACTTAAATAAAAACCAAAAATAGTTAAACAACAGAAAGAAAACTCAAACAAAACAAAAGGAAAGAAACTGAAACCGACCACAGAAAAAATGGCACAAATTGTTTACATGAATTAGTAGACATATGTCATTTTTGCGCCAACATCTGTAAAATTTTTCTGTGCAACACGTCCCTTATCTCACTACACTAATTTCCCCCCTCAGTCTGAAAATTTTCCTGAAAATCCCTGTATGCATTTGTGCCATGACGCTCAAATGCACACAATAGAAGTACTAAATAATAGAATATAACATCACAATAATATTATATTTAACTTACAGAAGGTTAATACTAACAGAATGGACACCACGTTGCAACTTTTTTTTTCCGAAAAAAGCCGCGATTTTAACGTACACAGGTAAATTGCTATACAAGTATTTTATTAATAAAAAAATAAACATTAAAATACACCAAAAACTCATTCTAAATAATAATAAAATGATTTTTTTATGCATTTAATTTATAAAAGAAAATCGTGTTTAATTAAACTTAAACTTAAAAATACTTTGATATCCACTTTTTATTAACACTTACATTTCTAATGAAATACTTGTATTAAAGTTTGCCTGTTTTCGTTTAAATCGCCGCGTTTTTCGGACGAAAAAGTTGCTATGCGGTGGCCAATCTGTTATTATACACCATCTGTAGCTGCGCTATTGTATAAAAGCCAGACCCAATACCATTCTATCGTCTACTAGTTCTATTTAGATACAGCAAACGTAGAGTGATCACTACTTATAAATGTTAGCATCGCCATCTAGTAGAAATATATAAAAATAATACTACATTCAAAACAAAATGATGAATTAAAGGTAGCGTTTACAGAGCAAATTTTTCAAAATAATCATATCAATTAATATTTATTTGATTTGATAATAACAATAACAATTTAACAACTTCCAATTTGAGTGTGAATTTTTTATACGAAATAGTTTGCTCTAATAAAACACTTTCAGCAATGTAATTACGCAGCGTTTTATTTTTGTAATTTCTTAAAATAAAAATGTAATAAAAAATAAATAAATTTATAATTAGAAACGAAATTTCAGATGTTCTGAAAAAGTAAAATTAGTTATTTTGTCATTTTTTGTTTATTTCTGGGTTGTTAAACTTTGTTGATCGTTTATGTTATGCTTATTTAAATATTCATTTCAGATATTTTTTGCAGCTATTTTTCGCATTTTATAGCTATCATACATACAAATTATGTATATGTAGTTGTAAATATTTACGTATAAATTATTAGGTTTAAATAGGTATTGTATGAAATAGTTATAAATATATATGTACAATCCATACATAACCTTTTTAAGTTGTACAATGTCCATATGTATATCCCTTAAAATTAATTTATTATTATTTATATATAACAAGAAATAAAAGGCAAATATTATATAGAAACCTATCGGAAAAATAGGAATTGAAATAGAAAATTTATTTGAAATGTTAATAATATAGGTAATAGCAGGGATTTTTTTTGTGCCGGAGCGCAGTTTCCAGTTATTTTCATGACTACAAAATATAATTTTATCTTTAAAAGGATGTATTCTAAGTGTGGTTGTTATTTTTATACAAAACATTATTATATGTCTCAACTCAAAATTTATAGCCCACATATACATTTTAAATAATAACGATTTGTACTAATGCTATTATATTATATTACATTAGTACTAAAGTATCAAATTTCTACTACAGGAAATTTATTGTGTTTGTGGAACTTTAGATTTGATTTGTGACATTGAAACCAAAAAAAATAGGATTTAGATTAGGATCGCTAACTCATTTTTACCGACCCTGCACCTATGGTGAAATTATCACAAAAAGTTTGTTTTAAAAATTTCGTTTTTTTGCAATGTTTGGCCATCCGCTAACTCAATACGCTATACGAAACAATAAAGTTTTTACTGTCTCCTGAAAAGTACATAAAAATGATTTAGTGAGTATTTTAATATAAGCTATCGATATGTTCCTAAAATGTTTCTCTATCATTCGGTCAAAGTCCCATTAGATCCCATGGAAAAGTCTTGAGAAAATTATGAAAAAAGAATTTTTACACGTTTTTTTTTCATTGTTAGACTAATTTCTTTGTTTCCTCCAAAAATTAATTATTTAAAATTAAATGGTCTACAAATGTCTGGAACAGTACTTTTTGCTATGTGCCTTCTTTTTATAAGATATTTGTCAATAAATTTTGCCATTTTGATTTTAAAGAACTTTTTTTCCTATGGGACCTACATATAGGTATTATTCATTTGTATTGTGCACATTTCATATACAGTAAGTGTTATAATATTCCTGTAAATAAAGATTTTAATAGCATGCACAAAATAAGATTGTACCAAAAAGTATACATATACAATATTTTTCCACATATATTACATGTGGTTTTTTTTACAAATCCTCATATAAAATATATGTATGACGAATATTTTTTTTTGGTGCAGTATACATATACAAATACATATATCATTTTTCCAATTCATTCTAGATTTTAGAATTAAAAAATAAATAAATAATTTTTTACAAAAAAGAACGCTGGGTATTAGTAAAATCAACAAATAATTAAAGTTTATAAATGAATAAAACAACAGTTAATTAATAGTACATATTCAAAGGATCCAATTACAAGGACTTGAAATATATGGAGCAAGGGCTCCAAATACAAGAGCTCTAAATAGTTTTATAGCTGTATTCAAATAAAATAAAATAAAAATTTGTTAGTTTCATTTCATAATAAATGAATAACGAATTCCAAATAATTGTTTTTTTTTTGCAAATTCTCAAAGGAACAATTGTGCTCGTACATATACCTACACCTGTCGATTTGCACGGTAATTAATTTAGACGGATTCGCTTTTACACGGTTTGTAAATTAAAGAAAAATCTTTTACTATTTCCATTATTTTATATTGAATGCACTTACCTATTGCATTTTGTGTCTTGTTTTACACGGTTTTGATTTACACGGATTTGACGTGGAACGTATCTACCGTGCAAATCAAGGGATGTGTGTATTAATTTTCATACCTTCTTAATTTAATATTGTAATAGTTCAGTTAATTAAATTAATCCAATATGTAATTTGAAAGAAACTTCCTTTTAAATTGCTATAGAGCTCGTCAATTTCTTAAAATTAATTTGCCAATAAATAATTAGGTTTCTTGGAATTGTACAACTAAAAAAGTAGGTACATTATATGTATGTACTCTAAAATGCATATACATACATTTATAGTAGGTATGTGAATAACTAAAAAAAAAATTGCTCTTTACTGAAGTAATTCATTTTTGTAAAAAAATTTACAGATTTTTCCAAGAACTTCAGGAATATAACCCTTTTAGACGTCACATAAAGATATTTCCAATATATATGTACTGCACATATACCTACGCTAAAAACGGTATGAATGAAGGGCCATAAATTTACTTATAGAAATAAAAAAATAGGTCAGCAGAAGGCATGCAAATTTTGCACAAATATATTTTTGCAACCATTGAAAATTGAGAAATTGCAATTATTTAAAATTTAACCCTTCTGTATACTATAAACAATGTAAGCAACAATATCTACATATATATAGTTATACTATAGTCATTTGTATAGACCTCACGTAGATTTACCCAAAAAAAGCATTTATTTTTCTAGATTCTGATGTTCTTCCTTTAATTATTTAGCAACTGCTTTTCATGTTTACTCTAAGCCCCAGCAATGTTTATCTCTTATGTACAATCTTTATTCGCATTAGCATTTAAATTGAATACGCCACTGTGATTTTAATTTCCTGTTGTCTATCAACATCTTTTGTGCTATACAAAGCGTCGCAAAAATAATTAAAAAAGCACAACAACCAACCACGATGACTGATCGATATTAATTTATAATTTTCATATTTTTATGCTGAGTAATGTTACTTAATTCTTCATGCAGTTTTTTCTGTTCTATATTTTTATTATAATTTTTTTATTTTTTTTTATTATTAGAACTTTTCCAACAAGAGACAAATTTCGAATTTCGAATTTAGTTTTTTTTGTTTTGTAATTACTTTTCTATTGAGACTTTAATTTAAAAATACGCGTAGAATTTAATATTGGATCTTTTATTTATCTCAGATCAGGGTTCTGACCAATACCTACCCTTGCGTTTCTGGGGAATCACAATTCATAAAATTAAGAATAATTGAAAGGAATAGTGAATTTAAATAAAATGATTTTTAATAAATTGGCCATTTAACCACTAAGTCGTAGACGATCAGAAGAGCACAAACTTTGTGTCATATAAAGGCAGTCCATGTAATTTTCCGCTGTCGGGGAGAATTTAATGTCTTAATTGATTTTTTTTTTTTTTAAACTAGATTTAACGACCGAGGCGCGTTGCACCCAAATAGTCTTACAATTTATATATATTAGATTTCATTCTGATACGTTGTATACAATCTTATATGTAATCTTACTTTCATATAACGGAACCGACTGTTTTGCTTCCACACTGTATAAAAAATATAAAGTAGAACCTTTGTTATCACTTTTTTTTTCAAAATTTTTGTGAAATGTCCACGTTTTTGACATTTTTAATCGTAAAACTGAACGTGAACAAGACGCTTGGTAACTAATTGGGGGAAATTGGTATGAGGTGCGTGATTGTCTAACTTACAGGGACCCATGAGCTCTCCAGTAAAAATGTTGAAGATTCTTTTTTAACTTTTAATGGTTGAAGAAAGGTATTCGCTTATGAATTAAGATTCGAACATATGTGATGTTGGTGTCGCCTGATTTGTATTTCAGTATCTTATGCGCACGCCGCACATGCATGAAGAAATGTAATTCTTCAGTAATATTTACAAAAAAACTATGTGTAGAGTTGGCAAAGATTAGAAAAAAGGAAAATTTTATTGCTAAAAAGAAAATATTCCTCAAAGGACCAACTAAGAAGTACTACACACGAGTTTAAGATAATTTGTAGATGATTTTTAAATTCTGCATTCATAGAGGAATACACAACAGCACTGTACAAGGATTCAGATAAGATTAATGACTTCATCAATCGATGTTTAGCATCAATTGGGGTAACAAAAGGAAATTTTCACAATTTTCTAATATAATTTTTCCAATATTGTACGAGTAGATCTAATGTAGCAACCAAATGTTTTGCTACGAGTTTTTCGGTGGTATATTCAAATAAAATATATACAGTGGTACAAAGAATTATTCGTACACCTTTTTTTTAATATATTTTTGCAATTTTTTATAAAAAATAGAAAATAATTTCCAAAACCTAAAATTTTTGATGGAAATTTATAATTAGGTTTATGTTATTCCTGCTGTCACTTGAACTACGTTTCGACTTGATTTCAATTCGATCTTTCAACCACATGTGTAATCAACAACCCAGGTTGAATTTCAACGATGTTACAACTCAACTCCAATTTGATCTTTCAACTCTCCATATAAAAGTGGTAATTATTACCAAATAGTAGATGATTTTCATATTTTTTTATAATTTTTTTCTGTCCTCTTGAAAACGTCATGGACATAGATGAAAATACAAATTATTGTGGTTTAACTTAATTTGTCATAATAACAAAACAGACCGATATAATCGTAGATTGTAGGTTAGAGAAGTTTATTTTTCCAAAAATCAAAAAGTCGTAGAACAAATGTTTTTCGTGATAAAAAAGATAAAAAATTTGCCCTGTTAGAATTTGATGAATAAAAATTTTGAAAACGAAGGAATGACCTCGGAAAAAGTGAAATATCTCGGTAACGGTTCACTTAATTAATAAGTTGTATGAAACATTTTTTATGTTGTTTTTTCAGATCTACAACTTTTTTTTATAAAATTTTTCTCTAAAATGTAAAATAAAGGCAAGAAACTAAAAAAATGCAAATTGGATAAACTTAGGGGCTCCCGAGGCAGATGAAGACTACCGAAAATCAAAAAATCGTAAATAAATGTTTTTCGTGAAAAAAAATGTGTATTATTAGAATTTCTAGATATTAAAAAAAAATTCCACACATCAAGCTAACCATAATGTACAAGTGTGCATTATGTAGTTTAAGAAATATGCTAATTGTTTGTAGCTTATTTAAAAAAAAAATCGCAGACATATAGGAAACCTATTAATAATTTTAGCAATCCTAAGTCTAGATAATTTTTTCTATTTATTATATAATCAACAATAAATTACATTTTTTCCTTTCAAAATTTCTAATCAACGATTTTGGGTGTTAACATAGAAGAAAAACTTACCTACTTATTTATCTATAGTTATACAAATACATACCTATACCATTGCTACAAATAATTAATTACAATTCAAAATATATATAAACGATACCTTTCAAATGGTATTTGGTTGACCCTCCACAATATACAATGAAACTTGATTAAATGTTGAATGTCCTATAATTAAAAGGATTTCATGATAATCTCTCTTGTCCATGGTGATGAGTAACTCAGAGTTAATGCCACACGTGAAATGACAGACAAACGTGATAAAGCGATTACAAGTAGGCATTTTATCTACTGAAGCTAGATTATATTCTTTACATGAATTGAAGTATTAGAGAATGAGATAATAAATAATTTATTGTTGTTAGCTATTTTTGTGTGAATCTATGAATCTGCTTATGTGATTAAACACTTTAAATTTTGTTTCGCTTGTGATCCAAAAAACAAATTTTCCCATCATTGGTTTTGCATTTTTTTGTTCATGTTTCAACATGTTCATAAATACATACATACCTACGTTTTTTTTTTTATAAATTGGATAGAATTAATGAAATCAACACTTATAAAATGTTTACTCGTAGAGCACATCGATTGCTTATATAAAACACCCGATAACTCATTTTTATCGATTGATGTTTATGCAACCCTGCACCTATGGTAAAATTATCATAAAAAGTTTGTTTTAAAAATTTCGTTTTTTTTTTGCAATGTCTCCTGAAAAGTATATAAAAATGAGTTATCGGGTATTGTATATAAGCCATCGCATCGACATGTAATAATATTAATGTAACAAGAATATTAAAATTAGTTTTCAAAAATATCTAGGTGCAATTGAAAAAATTTCGAAAAAAGGCCCTAACATAAATTTTTTCAATGAAATCTGTTAATGTTGGATATTTTACACTATCTGGCAACACTATTTTACTTAATTTCATGAAAAAATATGTTTTTTCCCCGCTTATTAACCGGTCCTATCATATCTCTTCGGATAAGGGGATGTTATTTTAAATTTTGATGAACTCAATACATACTATATATAATTTTGAATTTATACAGTTTTAACTTTATATTAGTAGACTAACGCCCGCCCTGCTTTATAATTTATATAAGTTTTTACCTTTCAATTAATTTTCCTAATATGTAGTCTAGTTAGATCAGATTGCCAAATATTTAAATTAAATGATCTGTAATTGAGAAAGGATGCCCTTTAATTATTAATCTTGCCACAGTAAAAAAGTCAAAAATTGTATATTTTTAAAATGATTTTTGAATATTTTTTTAATTCGTTACAATTTTTTATTACAATTACAAATCATAAAAAAAGACAAAACTAAATGTGAACAATAAAAACCTTCTAGAAATTCTGGGAAATGGTTTCCTTTAGATGCTGATAAGAAAATAATTATAAAAAATATACAAATAGTGATTATAAATGATTTTTTATTTAACTTGGATATTAAGGTACAACAATCATCTTGTACTGCTAAGAAAAGGCAACGAAGTCCCCTGTCCTCCGTATATGGGTCAATTAGACATTCCTCATTTGAGTTCTATCAGTATAGAAAATCAATGAAATACGGAATAGTTGCTTAAAGGTTGTCACGTATTTCCGACATATACGCCCGACAGCTTCCAAGCGCTTTTAGTCACCATCTCAAATTGGCTTTGCAATCACCGAACAAGTATTTAGCAATTCCGGGCCACTCCGAACAGAATTTGCAGATGGGTTCTGCCACAACCAGCAACAATAGTACGTATTCCTATGCACCTTCTATATTATCTTTACAAATTAATACTGAGTTAATTATAATTACACATTTTTGTAGTTGACTGTAGAATGTTTCGAAGTGTAGGTTGTATTATACATGTACGAGTACGAGCATGTATATGTAAATAAAAATTTTAAATGCCGTTACATAATACATAAAAATATCAACATTAAATGGATAAAAACAAAATTCAAATACATTGAAATAACTAACTCTACATACATTAGTACATACTTATATATATATAAATATATTTATGTGTATATATTATATATTATATATAAAAATATAATATTATACATATTTATATATGTATTATATGTATATACAATACATACATCATATTATATAATATGAAAATGCTTTACTGTTTTTGTTCAATATCGCAAAATCCCATTTAAGCATAAAAAGGAAAATGACTTTTTTTTAGGTTTTTCTATTCCTGCCTTACAACGGAGAAAAAGAGAAATGCCTAGAAATAGATTAATATTCAAGAAAGTATGAATGAATGAGATAAGTAGATTAGTTGGAACTTGGAAGTCGGATGAAAATCATTAATCAAAATGCAGAGTGCAAACAGGGGTGTAGTGGAATTTTTTTTTCTATTAGTTTTTGTTAAACAAAATTTTGATTAGATAGTCATATATCCTTAACGATATGTATCTTTCAATTATTTTGATAGAATACTTTGATATTTATTGACACTTTAAGTTTGTACCAATATTTCATAGATCTAATAATAATGATCTATTATCAACGTCTTGCATATAATAAGGTATGTTCATAGACGGCGATTTATTTTATACATACATACATATATTGTCAAACTATTTTGTCATTTTTATTCCCATTTTTGGTTAGAATCCCAACTTTCTTTTCTTATTCTTCTGGCTCGTCATATATTGTTTTCATTCCACAAATATTGCGCTGTATTTTACATTAAAAGCACTTTAATGTATATTCTTGTCTCGTGGTCAAAGACCACGTTTCACTTCCAAGACTATTGTGCCGACCATGGTTTTATAGAGTCGGTATTTTGTGGGCCGGTTGAGGAGAATACTATTAAATATGTAGTTGCTAGCGGAGATAGAAATATCTGTTTCCCTGTACTAATCATGCTTTAATTTCTTCGTAGAGTTCGTTGTTTACGTTTAAAGTTGACCCCAACTATTTAAAAGATTGTACCACTTCAAACTTATACTCGTTTATGGTGTTCTATCCTACTCTGTTTCCTCTTAGTTCTAGTTTCAGATATTTCGTTTTATTTTCGTTGACTTGCAAACTCAATTTGTTTGCTTTCGTTTCCATTTTTACGAACATTTCCTTCACTACCAACATCCCTCTACCCACCAAATCAATATCGTCTGCAAGGGACATCACTTGTTTTAATGGATTGAAAATGTTTCCATTCTAATTGGCTGATATCGATCTCATAACTTTTTCCAATGCTTGGTTAAATAGTATTGTGGATAGAGAATCGCCTTGTCGTAAAGAAGACCATCAATCAGTTAAAATAGGATGTGGTCTCTAAATACCTCAGAAATAACCTCATTAAGTCACAAATTCGAACATAGAATACTTTTCAACCAGCTATGCGCCCTCCATAGATAATATTACTATGATCTACCTAATTTCTTCCTACTCACCACAATGTAACGACTTACGACCTTATTGGATCATTAAAGGATTTTAAGAAAATGCAGCAGATTTGCTTCCATTTACAAGCCCTTCGACCTGTCATGGTCCTCCTTAAAATGAATTTAACGTTTCTCTTATCCAACTTTAAACCCCCTCAGAGGTGAGGATGAAGAAAGCGACTAACACGCTGGATGTCTTCTGTATCATCTATCTTCTCTTTCGCCATCTTAAATTCCATTTTTAATATTTCCCCACTGGGATAAAACATGAAAGTGTTTTTCTCTGGCAGGTTAATTTGAATCTAAGGCCGGGTGGTTGGATTTCACTTAAAAAAAGT
>JANSTT010018997.1:0-12436 GCA_026745375.1 Platyura marginata | reverse complement strand
TATATATATATATATATATATATATACTAGTATATATTGTATATATGTATTAAGCGATTGTGAAGACTACGGTTTTTGTTTGTTTCAAGAAGGCATTCCATTGTAAATGTGTGGGAATCTGGGAATACATGTGAAATGCTATACAAATCACTTGAAGTGTTCCCAAATTGATTAAAAACGTTGAGAATATTTTAAGATTTATGTAATTTGGGAAAACAAATTTTTGTTCTGGATTTTCAATAAAAATTCCCTTAAAAAAATCATATCTCCTAAATTACGGGACTACTGTTCGGGGAAGTTTTACTCCCAGTTAGCTGCTTCGAATGTCTATTACAGAAAAAATATTTGGCCGACCAGCAACCGTTAGGGTGGAACATTTCGATAAAAAAATCGGTTAGAAAACATCATGTCAGTAAAAGATTTTTTAAAAATTAGGGAATTGGAGTTTATTGGCTACCCACAAATTAAAGCTAAAAAATGTACGAATCCAATGATATATAGTTGTCTGAGTCCATCTGATCGTTTAGTATTTATTTTGAATTTTTCAAAATGACATTTTATTTTTTATTCGAAATTTTCGCCATTTTTATAATATTCCAGTATTTTGATAGTAAAAATCACTGGATAATCACTGGAAATAACTGGAAATATATATACAAATGGATTTGTAACTTTAATTTCTAGGTAGGATTCTAAAATTTAGAACAATAAAACGAGCCGACGACAAAATCGAATAAGAAAAGCCGTTTTCATATCATTTAGCTGTTGAAATAATCTCTCGTTTTTATGAACCATAATCGTAGAACGTATGTCGATTCTTTTTAATAATAAAATGATGTAGAACGAACAAATTTCAAATTTAAGTTGCGTACGCAAGACATAGCGAGAGCGAGATAGAAAAATCCCTGTCGCACTATTTTTCATTGATGAGCTTTTACTACCAGTGGAGTATATTTCGTCTAGTCATTCATAAATTGACCAAAATGGCCGCCAGCATAAATCGTTTTTAATGAAAATATGTAATTAAATGGTGTGCAAATAGCTGCATAGTTTTAGGTACACTTATTCAATAAAATGGACATTGGACAATACAGAGAGAGAGAGAGAGAGAGAGATAGAGCTTTTGAATAAAAATCGGTTTTATACCCGTACGATTGTAGCATGAAAGAGTATTATAAATTTGGTACGGAGTTTTGCAGACAATAATATTCTACGTAATTATTAGGGGGGCGTTATTTGATGCTACGCTCATACGGGCATTCAAAAAAAACTTATTTGTCCAGCAAAAATTGTATACGGGCGGCACTCTATCAAAAATCTATCAAGAAAATCAGAAAACTAACCATTCAAATTATATTACAGACAGACAGCGTTGCTGGGCGCACTAAAATGGTTATTAGTTAAAAACGTCTTTAAGAAAATTAACAGAAATTATAGCGTATTGAACATTCTTCCTATAAAAAGTTTCTAAACGGCGCCATCAGATTAATTTCAGATCATATATGATGATAAAATTACATAAAATCCAATCGGAAAATATGTGATTAGAAGCCAATTTTCCATTGCGAATGATTTTCATCGATAAATCTATACAGCGCCCTGTTGTGCTGTTTTTTTCAAGTACCTATCAATTAACCTTCGAGAAAATGTTATCGGATAAAAATTCTTGAGAGAAAAATACATCTTACATATGTGGCTATATATATATATATATATATGTATATAGATATATGTACGAGGATGTATATACACAACATTTAATCCATATATGTACATACATACATACATACATATGTATGTTTATATAGATATATATATGTTTCTGGACTTAATTTAGTTGGTTTAATGTTATACATGCCCCTAGAGTTTTCAAAACTTATTATAAACTAATTTCGTATACTCATAGCTCTTTGATGGTACCTTAGGGTCAGTGCTGTATAAGGTGAAGACGTAACAGTATTCCCAAAACAAATTATAGGGTTATTTCCGAATAAAATAATATATATTGGGCTAAAAATTTATATCTTTGTACACACAAGAATTTTGTTGGCAGCATGGATGTTGTGTTCCATTATCCATATTATATGATTATATAATGTTCCTATATACTATATAAGTAATATATATATATATAAGTAGGTAGATACTATATTTAATATACACCCATCCCTCGATTTACGCGGTACTCGATTTTTACCCGCTTTCGCTTTGACACAATTCAAAAATTTTCATTTTTTCCATCATATTACATTAGATGCACTCATTTTGTACATATCTGCATTGCAGTGACGTTGCGTTAAACATGGCGTCATTATAATGCAGTAGGTAGACTTAGTTTTATATTTTCATACTGACATTCGTTGTTCAATTCTGTCAGAGGTAAGATGTTCGTTTTCGAAATGGTAATTATGCCTATATCAGTGGTCTTCAAACCAATATGGCGTCTGAGTATAATAAAAAAACACATAGAAACATTTTATTTATTTATTTGTGCATTGCTTCCCACAATTAATTTGGGCTTGGAGCCAACAAAATAAAATTAAGGCTGTGTATTGTTTCTATTCTTTCTTTATTGCGTATTCGTATTATGAAAAATATATGTGTACTATATATGAAAACAAATATGTCTGCGAGTGATTTTGAGTAAATTGAGTGGCATTTGGCCCTATATCTATGATTTGAACCTATCCTCCTGTTTTATATGAGTGCTATATCTCGTTTTACACGGTTTATCGTGGAACGTATGTATCGCGTAAATCGAGAGACAGGTGTATATAGACATATATATATATTATACGATTTTGTAGGTGTTAAATATTGTGTTGTTATCTTTTTACTGTATCCATTTGCGCACCGTCTGCATTATGCACACGTAATTATGTGGAGTCAGATATTAGAATAAAAGGAAATTCACCTGAAATTTCCATAGTACTTCCGGTGCATTTTCCTCTTTACCGTTACAATCAAGATGACTATACCTCCAGTAATACATATATGTAGTGTGGTACCATATATATATATATATATATATATACCTACTATATCTACATAATGAAATAACTAGGGTGGTGGGGGCTAGAAGTGGGTGTTGGAAAAACTCATTATATTTTAGAACGTTTTAATTTCACTATTTTGACATTTGATCTCCATTAAGATAAAAATTATATTCAAACTTGAATGCAATGAGTGTCTCTTTAGTTTAAACATCCCGAAAATGGATTATGTATGTATGGGTGGATGTTTATTATTGTGTGTATATGTGTGTACATATACATAGTTCCTGCATAGAAATGAATTTACATGTGGCATCGTTATATTAGACAATAAAATGCTGTTAAGTTAAGTATTATTATGTTGTTATGCAAATTTCCATCTTTTGAGCATAATTTACGTTGAATTCAGTCAGGAAAATATTTTGTATGCGATAATTGTGCATAGAGTAAAAGTTTGAATGTAATTTTTTTGTTTGTTTATGTTAATGGTGCCAACGATGGATACGCTATTTGTTAAGTAATAGTTTCTAGTGTAGGTTATTCTTTTGTCAAGATTCTTTGGAATCGTCTAAATTCTGTCTAAATATCTCGTAATATTTATTTGGCGGTGTAAAGTCTATAAATCATAACAATTTATTTCTCCAAACATTACATTTATTCAAATTCAAGCCTATCAAATGCGATTTTTTTAAATAATAAAAAAAAAAGAAAAGTTTTTTAGAAAATGCTTTCACACCAATAATATGTTATTAGTGAGATTAATTATATGTAGGTGTAAATGCAGTGGCGGCTCATTAGAATTATTGATCCCATCATCGTAAGACTTTAAAAAAAAAATCTAGGTCATTTTGATGGAAGGAAATAAAACAAAATTTGAGGGTTCGACGAACATCTTATCCTCTTCAGGGATATTAACACATATGTGTACGTTTACTTATTGTATCGTTATTTAGTATCAAAATACTTTTTAGTATTAAGAAAAAAATCCAAAATTAAAAATTCGTCCCTGAAAGGCTTAACAGTTTTTTTCGGGCTGTTTTTTAAAAAGTAAATTTTGAACTTTCCTATTATGAAGGAAATGGTAATTTTGTATTTTTATATAATTTTAAATATCCAGCATTTTTTACCATACATTTTGAACATAAAAGGGTTAAGAATTAAACAAGTTGAATTGTCGTATTTTCATACTACAGCTAGTACTGGCCATACGGGAAAAGGGTTAACTTTTCCAACAGCCAAACAAGAACATCACCACCACAACTCATAAATCCCATAATCTTAAGTTTTTTTTATCCGTCGTCAACACTGGACGCTTTTCCAAAATAATCACCAAGCGTGAAAATTGGTTTAATTTTTTCCACAACTGACGTGCTGTCTATTTATTTATTTATTTTTTTTTTTTTGCTCATCCTCTAACTAACCGATAAACTGTTACATGAGCCTTTTGTGCTTTCTATATACAGATAAACGCATAGTGTCGGCCTAGAAAGGAAACCACGTATCAACCATTTTTGCCATAAACCAACTTTTTTTGTCATCAATTAACCATTTTCACATTAAAAAGTGGTTGATACATGGTTTAGATTCTAGGCCGACAATCGGTATACAAATGGATAAATAATATTTTCTCTGTAAAAATATGACAGCCAAAAAAAGGTTCCCCTTTTAACATTTGGAGCAAGTCATTAATTGAATTGAATTTTCAGCGCATAAACGAAAATAATAACATAATTCCAATTTATTATTCAATTATCCAATAAGTAACAAATAATTTTAATTTGTGGATATCCTTCTAATAGCAAAACGTGCGGAAATACAAAATAACTTTGTAAAAGATTGCGAAGAGAGACGGAATTCAAACACAAGATATAAAAGCCATGTTGTTTGTTTCACTAGGTAATTTGTCTCGTTGAACAATTTTGCCATGGGAATAATTTGATTGTTACGTGAGAACAATTGGTTATATGAATAACTGATTGTAGGACAATAATTCTGTTGTGGTACAAATTTATAGTGATGAGGGCAACATTGCATAGATAAATATTGCTCTTTCAATAATGTATATCACATATTTGCAATTATTTTATGTGCCAAAACCATAATAATTGCTATATAATTAGAATTGTAGTTTTTTTTTTGCACACACACAAAAAAAAATATTGATAAAATCAATAAATTATTTTATAAATTTAACCCTTTGAGACCTGGCGGCAACATACATATTTTACCATTGACTTTCTGTATACATTTTACGCATTTTTCACCACAATTATAATTTTTCTATTTTTTCTTAATATGTGGAGAGTGTAAATCAGTCTTAACTTTCCCGTTAAATATAACAAATGCCATTTTAATTTAGATTTTATGTTACAATATCAGTCGAAATTAGAATATTTGAAATAGTTTTCCCAAAAATCTTCGTTTTTTTACTAAATCTTTTGTTTATAATTGCATATGTTGAAGGCGCAATTTTATTCTCTTAGAAGTAATAGGAAAATGTCTTACAGTAAAGGCAAAATAAATTGTCACATAAAATCAAGTACCATTATGATAACTCAGTATCTAACATCTGGATCAAAAAAAATTTGCCAGATTTTGATTCTACGACCAAAAATTAGCTAGAATAAGTGTAAAATTTCAATAAATATAAGGCGACAAAAGTTTAGGTCTCAAAGGGTTAATAAATATTTTTTTTGACGAAGTTTTTCATTAAAACTATAAATTGTATTTGTTATAGGTAAAATATAAAAATTATTTCAATAAATTAATAAAGATTTTGTTTATATTCGGCAAATAGAATATTTAAATTGTAAATTTTGTAAAGTAGTTTGTTAATTTCTAATAATTGAAGAATATAATAATTTTTTAGATTCGATAACGTCATATTTTCAAAAAAAAACATTTTATTGTACATTTCATTGAAAAAATAAATATCAAATCAAAGAAGCCGATTTCCTAAATTTAACAAAATCATTTTCTTAAAAATAAACAGATGAATTGTTAACCGTTGAAAAAACTTAAAATAATAAAAATTTCTTGGATTCTATCAATTTATTTAAATAAAGTCCACTTTATAGAATTTACCAATATTTTTTTTAGTGTGCATGTTTTTTTTTTTTTTGTTTTTTTCTTTTGTTGAGATTATGATTAGTGTAGATGGGTAGAAATTATATAAAATGGTAACAACATAGAAAAACAAAAACATTAATACTCAAAAGAGCAAATTTAATTCTAGTGCATTTTGCATTTTAATATCCAAATAGAAATGGTCATACTCCTTTGAGCAACCATTTTATTTGACGATTTGACAATCAATTAATTTAAAACTTTATGATATTTTATTTAAAACGATATCGTAGTGTTACTAAAGATTGTCTTTAGAAGAAAATGAAAAATAACTTTAGTTAGGTATGATTAAAAAAATTATGATAAAAATGTGAACATTTATTGAGAATAAGTTCGTCGTTTAACGATGTCGTACGATCCATACAAATAAATATTATTATTTGACAGTTACATAAGATTACAGTGCGGCCATGTATTTTTATATGGTAAGTGGATTGTTTTAGTTTATAATCTTCAATATTTTCTTAAAGTCGAACTATATAAAGAAAAAGACTTCCTAGTCCACAAAATAATTATTTTTTTAACAAAAATTATATAAAAAAACTTTATTTATTGTTTTAAATAATTTTTAACATTTTACCTTTCTTTCAAAATCGGTAATGATTTTGGTATTCCTGATTCTGTGATTTAATATCCTATAATTTAATTATAAGAAAATAAATATTTTTTAAAAAATTCCCTATAAGACAGTCTATGAAGATATCATCTACTAAGTCATAATATCCTATATCCTATTAAAGCATAAATTCATGTAATGATCGTCTAGCTTGTGGTCATCGCTTGCAAAACTTATCCTAAGAACATTTTTTAATTATTTTTCACTTAATTGATTATTTATAATTTAGGTATTAATGTGTGGGTATATAATGAATTGTTGATTGGTGTTCCATTGTTAACCCTTATGTAGGCACCAAATTCGTATACCATATTGTGGCACCATGGTCTGCAGACCGCACATGTAATTTTTATGAAAATTTCAAATTTCTACGACTCGACTAACAATAGATCCCGTTGAGAATATCCCAAAGTTTCAGACTTGTGTCTTTAATAGTTTTTTTTAGAAAAAGGAAGACAAATTGGACCATGGTACCTACATAAGGGTTATTTACGTATGTTCCTTGTGTTATGGGTTCAATATTTGTTTAACATTTAATTTTCAAAATTAAAATTATTCACGAACAATCATTCTTGATGGACGGGCCCAAAAGTCCGTTAGCGGTGTTTTTGTTCGTTCTTGGCGGATCAATTACTACAAGCTACAAACGTAGGTAGGGATACATATTTGAAAATATTTGTGAGGACAGTTTTACTCAAAGCGATATAATTATGATTAAACGTCATTATTAATTGGAGGATTATTTAGAATTTGTGATGAAAGAAAAAAAACCTAAGAAAATGCAAAGCGACAATTAAATACAAAATGTGATGTCCCAGGGGGGGGGGGTGTCGTTCCATTGAAAATAAAGTATGAAATTCAAAATAATTTCAAATTAAATATCATATCAAATTTAAGTTTTTCATATTTCTGTATTTCCGGTCAGTGCTCAAATTGTACCAAATATTTACCAAAAAAAAAAAAAAATTAATACACCCCTACTAATACATTTTACGCAGTCATCGATTTTGCCAATGGCATCCTAAAAGAAAAACTCATGATTTATATGAAAGCAATTAAATTTTGTGTACATCTACATTATTGGCCAATGGTCAGTAATTTAATTGAACTACTGCAACGTTTAGTTTGACCAATTCAGGTTAGTTTGATAATCAAGAGTTTACATATGTATACATTCATGCAATCTATAATATACACATACATACATACATACTTATTATATACATATTTGTAGGTAATAGGAGTATCTAATTTATTCAATTGTAACCTATGTACATATATTATAATCAATTAGTGTGGATCAATACTATCGTTTTTATATTGAATCCTTAATTTGGAATATTTTACGTCCAATACGAGTTATATTGAATGACAGTGCCAGATAATGATCATGTTCAATGATGCAGCAAACATTTTTGCCTTTCGTTCACTTCAGCTTCCAATTCAATCGAATGATTGCGTTTATTCTCTCCAATGTATTCCGCCTTCTCAAATAGTGGAGTTGAAAATCTAATTGAACACTTATGCTGTGATTGTTGTTAATCTTTTCTCGGCGAAACGGGAATCTTTTCACAAGATGTCTGAAGTTTGTGTAGAAAATGTGTCTTCAAGACGAACGGTACAATTCCCTTTCTGGATGGAAGCCATTTTTTTTCACTAGAGACTAGAAGATAAGGAGTATTTTCCTATCACTAATAATACGAATAATTAAAATATTAATTTTTGATGTATGGAAAAAGGGGTTCCTACTGTCTTCAGGGGCTGATCAAAAAAATTTCTCCAAACTGAACGCCTTAGGCAGATTTTCTTGAAGCGCCTGACTTAGGAATGTCAACTGAAACATTGTTCGTTAATAAGATTTGTAGTCATTTCATATTAATAAATAAAACTATTTTTGCGCCTTAAAATATTTAGCACCCTAAGTGGTCGCCTAAGTCACCTATATGGGAGAACTGTCCCTGAGTGTTTTAAGTAAGAATTTTTGCTATTTGAGCCAAAAAAAATAAAAATATTTAATATAAATTAATTTTAGATAATAAAAAAATGTCCCCTTTTGGAAACTATGAACGAATATTCTAAAGAAAATTCATTTTCCAGAATTTTCCAATAAAATGTCTTCCAAGTCTGAATCAGACGATATTAATCAGGTGAATATTAATTCCACTATAAATTTCAGCGGCATTGTTTTAAAACCAAATTTAAAGAATATTCTCTCGAGGAGAATAATCTCTCCATGACGTCACCATATGACGTCACTCCTTCAAATAGCAAACGGTACTCGAACTCCTAAACGATACGAATAAAAGTTCATAAATAGTTTCCGTTGTCTGTTTAGTTTAGACATGAACTTGAACATATCTAATGAGTTTTCCTTAGGGATAGGAAGCTCACTCCCAAAATCACTGTATATGAATGAAACTACTTTTTCAGTTTTCAGTTCAAAATACTGGGTGGTTGTTGTTATCGGATCTTGAAATTCTTATACCAGTTTGGGAGATTGGGAGAAAATCACTCAACCTGATCGTCTTTTTTTTCGATTACATTTCAAATACATTTTGAATAATTTTGAATTTAATTTAACGGATCCGGGAGTAATGGCCTGGTTTTTCCTATATAAATAAATTCGAAAATATTTTATAAACCTACATTGCCTACATCGCCTACATCGCCTACATCGCCTATACGATTAAATGCTGTTTCCTTATTTATGCATTTATTGCACCATAGACACCGTGTGTGAACATAAATTATCGTATATATATTTTCCGAAAACGTCCTGTTTGTCCCTTTTTTTTATATTTTCAATTTTTTTTTTTTTTTTTTTTGTTGAAATTTTTTTACCGTAACTTTGCTGCCGTCAAATTAAAATTGAATAGAATTTTAAAATGCAATTTATTCCTGGGATTATCCAATTTAAAAAGCTGTCTTTTTCAAAACCAAGAGACACCAGCCTTCTATATATATATGTATAAGTATGTATGTATAGGGGATATACATACATACATACATACACAGTAAGAATGACTTTTCTTAAAATATGTTTTCCGGGACTTGTCCTTTCTATATATACATACATACTTATGTAGATATATATTATACATGTATGTATGTCTGTATAGATGCTATGTATAAATACACCTACACATAATATTCTATTTAGATATATGTGCAACGATGGGTGGTAAAAGCTACATGTAACATTCAATTTACGAAGTAAAAACAAGCTTTCTGTGGAGTTGTTATACACGGGAGTACTCAAAATCGAATTTAAAGGTATTTGCATGAATAGAGCATGTTTGGATAGATTTTTACCTTGTACGCGAAAAGGAAACATGTTTGTTGGTGCCACATACTATATATACATACATATACATATATACATACATACACACATATAACACATGTTTACTTTTGCAATTTTTGCATTGCACTTTATTTTGAAATTCGTCATCTTTATTGATGTTATTATTGGAAATAAATTTATCTTTGACAATTCTTTTTATGCTCTCGCTCAGTGACTTCTGTTATCGTAAGTTTTATTATAAATAAAAGATAGATATTATGTATGTATATGTATGTATGTATGTATGTATCAATCTTTTCTTTATAAATTTTACTATCAAAGTTTTTCCGAAGAAATTTCTATTATTTACGATTCAATATATTTGTACATTGATTTTTCCGTAATTAAATTTCACTAAACTAATAGAATTGTAATTCCTTTGAGTGACGACCTGACCGGGGAGGGGGGTGATATCGATTGTGGCTTCAAAACTTAAAGATTGCTTAGAATTATTGACCATAATAGGGGTAAATTCGTCTTTTTGCATTTAAATAAGAAAAAAAAAATAATTAAAAAGAGGCAATTCTTAGCTTAACTCTAAAGCTATAGGCACAATGCACCGCACCGTTCCGTTTCGCTCCGTTCTGTTCTGCTCAAATATAGCATTTAGTCACAATGACAATATCAAAATAATAAACCAAGTTTCAAAATACTTATTAAAAGCAACAACAAAAATGCAAATAGAGTTTTAATAGCCAAATTGAGGTTATTTGTTCCGTTCCATTCTGTTCAATTTTAATTTTTGCCATTTCTAGACGTACCGTTCCGTTCCGTTCCGACCATAGTGACATACCTACTGTAAAGCCTATCCTTTGCACTTGAATGCTATGTTGACATTTTTAATATTTATAAACGGAGCGAAACGGAATGGAACGGAACGGTGCGGCGCATTGTGCCCGTAGCTTTAGCATCACCTTTGAAATATTTTATTTTGATATACAGACATTGAACTTGGTACTACTCTATCTTCTCTCTTTCTCTTCTCTCTTTCTTCTCTCTTCTGTTTCTTCTCTCTTCTGTTTCTTTCTCGATCTATCAAAAGCAGATTTGACGTAAAGTAAAAATATTATCATCATATTATCACCTGTCATCTGTCAAATTACGTTTGGTGGAAATTCTAAACAATTACATAGAATAGTGAACAAATCCCAAACAAGAATATTCATAATTTTATTGCTTTAAAGTGGGGGATTATGAATTCTTATTTTGTCTCACTTACCGACAAGTGTCAAATGTAAACGTCACAAACGTTATGTGGCAATCAACAATTACGTACGGTTTAATATTAATAAGACGGACAATATTCCTTATATTTTGTGCAGAGAAATGGTGGATTGTTATAATATATGTATGTATGCATAAATAACGGTGTTGCCACAATTAAAAATTATTTATAGTAATTAAGAGGAAATGGGAAAAACTAAAATTTTTTTTTAACGATTTTTTCACGTCATACGTACATATATCTACTTAACTAACTATTTGCGTTACAAATACCGATTGATAAATTCCTGATTCCTTTATATTATATTATAACAACTTCCATATTTACCCTGATCAAGTAAGCTGTCAATTTCAGGATGTAATAGAATTTGGATTTACTATATAAAAGGAAATGTACAATGTCGTACATGTACCAGTAATGTGTTTTGTTGAACAGAGAACCATATGGATAACAGAAATATTTTAAGGAGTAAATGCTATACAAAAAGTTTTTTTGCGTTGTTATTTTGGTTACATCATAAATCCTTAAAATTCTCTCATATAATATATGTGGGTAGGTAGGTGGTAGGAAAATTTTTCATAACGGAAAGTACTCCTTTTCATAGAAGTGTAAATATTTATTATATTTGGAATGCACATTCTGAATGAATTTTTAAGCTGCATTTTTTTCTCCGCTCCATTTTTCTCTGTGATTGATTTGATCAACCAACAAAATAATGGATTTCGCTTGTCCAAATACTTAACAAAATATGCTCAATTTTGTTCTATTTATACCAGTGGCGAAGCGTGAGAATTATTGATCCCATCAACATGTGACTATTTTAAAAAAAAACTTGAGTCATTTTTATACAGGAAACCGAAAAATAAATTGGTGAGGCACCGAACATCTTGACCGTTTTTTCGGTGGTTTTTTAAAAAGTGACACAATTTTCAACTTTCTTAATATTGAAGATATGGTTTTGAAACTTTGTATATTTATATTATTTTGGATTTGCAACATTTTTTGCCAAATAAAATTTTTTGGAAAAAATTAACCCTTTAAGGTCCATATATTTTGAGCATGAAAGGGTTAATCAAAAATTTTTAAAAAACTACTCACCGTTCTCAAAATTTAATTCTAATTACTTAGGTAAA
>JANSTT010018996.1:0-12443 GCA_026745375.1 Platyura marginata | reverse complement strand
TTTGTGTGTTGGTTTTTTTATATTAAAACATTTTTCGTTTCGAAATGTTTTAATATACAAAAAAACCAACACACAAAAGACCTACACATCTGAGTTTTCCATAAGAAAAAAAAACAAAAACAATAATTTTCGAAAAGGTCAAGAGGTAAAACACCCCTAATTTAACTATTAATTATTAATTTTGTACAAAAAATATTATTAAAATAATTTTGCTTTTTTGTTGTTAAATGGGAGACCCACCATTAGTTCAAAGAGGAAGGGTAGGAATATTTAATCCTTGTTTACAGGTATGAAATTAACACGATCTATAATTTTTGGCGTTTTTCCTTCATACTGCTTGAAGGGCGCTAATAATATTTTTATATTAGTGTGTCAATTAGGAAAAAGTACATTAATCATTTTTACTATGTTTATCTTCCTTAATGAGCTTTTATAGGGAACATAAAGCTTCTAAAGTCAAGTTTGTAATGCGTAAAACCTATAAGAAAAGCATTGTATCGATTCAGTGTATCAGAATGAAAATGATAAATTAAATTTTTTTTCTTTCAATAAAATCATGCTGATACTATCTGATAAGTATTTTTTACGGCATAAAATCTGTACAAAAAGCTTATTACGTTTAATATCCATCCACAATCCATAAACATTGTTTTTTATTTGTTCGGCCCCCGGCGGCGGCAAATAAACAAAAACATTTTATTCCGAATTTTATTTGGTTCATTGAATGCATAAAATCGAAATGTTATATTTGTTGTGTATACACGAGTGTACCCTATAATTGAGCTTTTTTTGTTTCGAAAAAAGATTAAAAAAAAAAAAAATATTCAAAATAGGTATTGTTATTCACACGCAATATTTTCATTTCAGCTTCTCAACTGGTGGAAAATCGTTTTTTTCTCATTTTTTTTCTAAATATAATTCCTATTTATGGAGCAATTTTATTATATGATGGAAAGCGAAAAGAAATTTATTTTTGTCACATTAGAAATATCCTTAAAAAGACAATAGAGAATAACAATAACAAATATACAAATATTTCAACCCCTATTAGAATTTTCTCTTTAGTAAATTGAACAAACTTTCGGTAGTAAGGATTTAAGGGTATTAATTGCAAGAAGATAGAAGGTACCCAGTAACCATACGCATCTCTGGACTAGCAAATAATTATTTTTAATTCAATTAGATTAAAAGTATGACGATGGTATAAGAGACAAACAGATACGTTTTGTAGAAAAATTCTTTACACTCCCTAAATACAAAATTAGAATAGGTCGGTATCACTTTAGGTGGGTAATGTCTGTCTGTACATGTAGATCTGTTGAGATAAATTTTCTATTTAACATCGTTGAAATTTATACGTTCTCATTGACTTAATTTTGAATATAATTAAAATGAACGTTTCCATGGTTTTGTATAATACTATGACTCATGCAAAATATATGGGTACACCAGTGGCGTACACGCTTGAGCATTTTTATGATTATACCTCGGATTATAGGTACATATGTACTTACATACAAACACACACACACACACACACATAAGTAAAATGCAAATTGTATTATATCGATCCTTTTTCATAAAGGAATTTCAATGACTTTTTTGCACTTAAAAGATAACTTTGAAAAGAAAATTCTGAGCGAAACGTTTCAAATGCATACAAGTTAGTTCATAGTTAGGACTATCGAACGTTTGATTGATCCTATTCACACTTTTTTGTTTATAAGTTTTTTCTGGATCACCTTAGAAGTAGTAAAAACTGAAACTGAAACTGAAAGAACAAATAGTGACACTGTTTTGTTAAAAGTTGTTTAAAAAATTTGTAAAATTTAATATTTTCAGACTCTTTCGCTTACATTTTGTAAATAAAAAAAAACTTTATTGTAAATACTCCACCCTAAGTCTCCACAAAATAGCTTTGTAGAAAAATAAATAGTACTCCAATATTACAGATATTTTTTACATTATGACTTTGATTTCTTTTTCTCCGTTTGATATGAAAATATTTTCATATAATTTTTCAAAAACAATTCAAAGACTTTGTAACGTGATCTTATGGAAATTTTAAACTTGGCAAAAAGTTTCTTTCTTATAGAAATGAACAATTGAAGTCGAACTTCGAGACTTTATTTATAGTAATTTCTCGTTCTAACTTATTGTATAATTGTACACAGTATGTACAATGTTTCGACATGCTACATATGTACATTACATGTATATAATGTGTAAGAACAAGTCTAGAAACGAATTAATTATTATCACGTTGCCAAGATAGTTAAACTAAATCATCCAAATGCCTTTTGCAAATTAGAGCCACATCTGTTGCTGTTATTTATTTCAGACACGTTTATTGATTGGAAATTATGTAACCATTTATACTGACAACCTAATTTCTGGTTGACTATAAATCATATTATCTAACTGTCAAGGTTGAGTTTTAAATAATTACATTTCAAGTATCATTTCTTTAAAGTTTTTAAGAAAAACATTTTGAATAAATAAAATCACGTATGTTCAGTTACGCTCACTATAAAAATGGGTGTAATATTACTAAAAAAAGGTTGGTTATTTAAAATTGTCAAGATTTGTAAAAAGATCTGTCAATAAATACGTTTTAAAGAAAACCTCATTACATCCCCACTTTAATATTGTTATTGAAATGCTTGGAAATAAAAATTTTTGGAATGAAATACGACGACGATAATTTACAGTGTTCCTCTATAATTCGACATAATTACAAATAGCAGTGTTCTTTATTTTCATCCTGGTTATTATTTTGGTCTCTAAATTGTTTTTTTGTCCGTGTTGGTTTTTGGTTTTGCTCCAAGTGTACTGTAAACTTTATTTATTCAGTAAAATCAACCGATTGAAAATTGACCAACGTTATTAATAAATATTAAATGCGGACGCACCATTAAGGAAAATACTTTGTATCCTTTTTTTTGTATTTTTGTTTTTGTAACCTTTATTTTATAGAAGTATATTCATTGGGTATACATAACTTTTTGGTTTTGGTTAAATGTAACCCGAAAACAAACTTCTTCTATACAAAGGGGATAAATGGAGTATCACAGGCTAACTTTAAATAGATCATCCTTCTTCAAAAACTAAGTCCAGACATAATAACGTATTAAATAAAAATAATATAAATTTTATATGAAATAATTTCTTTTTGTAATTTGTGAAAAAAAAGGTTTAGAGTTCAAGACAATGATACCACCCACATGGTTTCTTTTTTCTTCTTTGTTTTTATTACATAGAAGTGGATTAAAGTATGCCATGATTTAAATTCTTTGTTGTTGCTGGGTTCTATGTTATGGTTATGACAATTTTTTTTTATCAACAATGTAATACAAAAGGGATGCCAATTATTGTGACTTCTTTGTCCATTTAACAGAATTTAACGTTTTTATTCTTATTCATAGAAGAGAAGGTTTGCCTTGTCTATGTTGCAGTATAGAAAATTTAGGTTATTGGCATTGATCCATTGCATGTTCTACAACAAATTTTCTTGATCCTGTAATGTAGAATAAAATGCACTCTACTCCACACCTAACATCAGTTGTAACGGTTTTTTCTTATTGACATACTTACATAATATCTAAAAACATAAATTGATTAGTTCATTCATGAATTTAGAAAAGGCACTTCAGGTCATAGACATAGACATATAATTATATAAAAAAAAATGTTTTATGTTACGTACTATCTCTAAAAAAATGTGCTAATCGGGACTTTGATTAAGCTGAAAAAATTATAATAAATTATAAAATAGTGACACAAGTATTGATTCGAAAAAAGAACCCATCAAAGCCATTAATTGGCTGTGGGTTTGGCTGTGGCTCTTATGACACGTTGGTGGTGGTTTAGAGCCTGCAAAAGTCCTAACCGTGAAAGTGCTGATTTTCCATCATCGGCAGAAACATCAAATGGTAAAAATAGCTGTAAGACTTCCAATAGAATGTTACCATTTTATTCCTTTAAATCATTTTTCATTTAATTTTTCATTTCATTTAAGGTGCTACAAATCGAAATACATCCTCACCAGATGGACCCACCACAACGCTACCTCATACAAGTGTTTTGGCCGCAGCACAGGCTCTAGCTATGATTTTGCAACAAAGTGCCAATATGGCACCATCGCCGGATCCGATTACGGCCGGCATTATAAATCAATGGCTTGAAACTCATTTGCCGGTAAGTAATTTTTTTTTGTTTTGTTATTGTTGTTGTCCTTTTTCTACTTATACATATATAAGTATACTTTCGAGGAAGTAATTTAAAAGGCATTTTTAGACGTAACTATACTTTCTTGTAATAAAGTATGTTTCTCATAAATGTTAAAGAGGAAATTTCCATTTTATATATTCCATTGAGGATCTTCTATACTCTTATTCAAAACTTGTACATTTTACCATATATACATCCATACATACATGCATAGATTTTAAATATGAGGGGTGACAATAATTATATATGGATATATTTATGCACAGCATTTCGTGTGGTGCTAAATGTAGTCGGATTCTGTATTTTATTTATTTTTTTAATTTCAAGAATTTTTTTTTAACAATTTTGATAATTATTCGGTGAAATGTTCAATAAATGAACATAGGTATTTGTAAAATTTCTGATCCATTGATGTCCGACTTTTCGGGCTTACTCACTTGATTTTTTAGAAGTCAAATTTTTCCTTGTTTTGTAATAAAAAAATGGTTTAAATATTGTATTCTTGTTTGGATCGTGTTAAAGAGAAGTAATTTAAAATAAGGCCGTGTAAAAAAGATTGGGTGTATATGTAACAATCGTTTGAGTCATTTATTTGGTTTTCCTATACCTGGAATTTCCTTTTGTTTCAAAAACAACAATCTCATGGGAGCAAGGGATAAAGCCACATTGAATAAAGAAAAATAAAATACATCACTGAACTTCCATGGTTCTCTATCGTAAATCTTGTTTCAAAATCGAATTGTTTATTGTCTGTCTAACTTATTAACATTTATCCAACATACTTACAATGCCTTGTACGATATAGGAAGCCGAATATTTGCCCATTTTATACGAAAAATATTCCAACTAGAAATATACCCACAGAAAAGAAAAGTTTTTCCCCAAATACCTTTTATCTGTAAATGGGTAATTACAGAATCCTTAAATTTTCGTTTTTCGTATCGAAAGAAGAAAAAACTTTTTTCTCCACACAAACACTAAAATGTACTCGGAGTTTAACTTTAGTAATTTGTCGAAATACTTCGTGATCAGAATAATTTCCATTTGAAAAAGATTTTAATTTTATTTCATAACTCAAATAGGCTTGAATATTACGAATATTCGATGCTATGTGGTTCATGTGAATGCGGGTAAAAAAAAAAGGGAAAAATGTTTTCGTGAAAAATTTACATATCGTTTTAATAAAATTTTGTGACTATTGACGTTGAGCCGTTCAGATTCTTCTTTTTTTTTGTATTGATTTTATATTGAGTATTCAAAGGATTTTTTATTGCAGTATTATCGTGTTTGTGTTTTATTTTCTAATAATATCAAACTTTTTCCAAAGAGTGTATATTTAGAAATTATTTATGTGTCAATTCTTCAATTCTTTTAAATTTGTTTTTTATTGTCTATTGACAAATTTACTCTGTAACTGTGACTGAAAAATTTGTTGAATTTAAATATTTTTAATCATCTTTTATTCACCAATTCTAAATCATTTCTATTCTCTGTTCGTGTTCACTTTCTTTTTATTTATTTGCGTATTTATGATTGTAGAATTGTAGAATATGAAACAAATTTCCAAAATTTAAGAATTTCAAATTTTCCTATACAAAATATATTTATACCTTGAGGCAATTGAAAATTTGTTTTTGATATATAACATTAGGATAATTCTTATATAGTCTCCCTAGAAACTCGTTGTCTATGCCACCATATTTCCTTCGAAGCGATAAATGATAATCCTGTAAGTAAAATGCTTTATAATCCCACTAACAGTATATTCACAGAACGCTAACACTTTCAAAATCTCTAAGTCGTCTTATGCCTACAAAACCCCCAAAGGTATTAAATTCCATCAATACCTACATTTTATTGACAAACCAAACTCTGAATTTAATTATCCTGTTATCGAAGTACATACACATATAATAGAATACATATAATGTGTATAATATATGTATGTATGTATAGGTATATACGTATATTAGTATTACCTATGTATGTACATTGTACATATCCGTACTACTAATGACAATGCCTACTACCAGTATAATATCCCAAAAACATGTTATTTTGAATTAATATGCAGAGTATGTACCTACTCTTAACCGAGGATCAAAGGAAAATGCGTGCCTGTGTCAGTTCACTTTCAGCTGAATAGCCTCTCAAAGGACATTTAAATATGACAGAAATGACATGACCCAATGATTAATTTGAAGGACTTTTTTTTTTTGCGTAACATTTTTTATCATCATTTTTTACCCATCCATTTCATTCCATCGTCCTGTACAAGAGTACAACGTACTTGGGCGAAAGAAAATAAAGGTCTTTGTTATTGGATGCCTCAAAATAATTTTTAAAATACTTTTTCCTTCAATCAATTAATTTAATTAATTAGTTCGTTCATTTGGTTCATTGTCTATTATCTTTCTATATAGAGTTGACCATGCATTGGTATAGCAAATAATAATGTTTTCGTTGTTGTTGAAAAGTTGCTTCCCATATGCACTTTATCCGATTTTACATGAAGACACAAATAACATTGAAAACAATATATCCACTGCGAGTGACGGTGATAACGCGAACGGTAGCGGTAGTGGCAGTAATTCTAGTGATGGGGGTGGTGGTAAACGATATTTACCGCCGTGTGAACCTCCTCCGCCGACACCCTCCACAAAAGTTGTCAGAAAAATGACGGAAATCGAGTATGCAGTTCCGTTTGTACGTAGATACGAAAACGATGACAGCAGTCGGTTTAAAGTAGTTTATGAAAATGTGAAGGGTGGTAATTGTGGCATTGCATTTATGGGTGACATTAATGACATTAAGGGTGAACAGAAGGCTTTGCAGGTATAGTATAGATTTTTTTTTTGTTCAGTTCTACTCAACTCATTGAATATGTATAGGTGTATAATATTATATTTTGAAGCTATTCAACACTTTTAAAAGCTAAATAAAAAGATTCTAATTATTTCTGCTTGGATGGTCTGGTCATTATGAGGAAATCAATTATGGCGAGAATATAGGGGGATATTAATTTTCAGCAGTGGATCTAGACGTAACCTTTGAACAGTTTTCCATTGTTTTCCATTGTTTTATAACTTCCATACATATTTCGAAAAATAAAGGATGCCAACGTGCTTAGATGTATTGCAATAGGCCCCATTCTTCCAATTATCAAATACAATAAATTTCATCGGTACGTCGAAGTACCTTTACTTCATCAATTTTTCTAATGGAAACAATTTTCCAACTTCACTGTAAACTATTTAAAACTATACACAACGTTACTAATAGCTATTTTATCTTTAATTTTGTGTGCTGAAAATTTTTCCAGACTTTTTTATTAACTATTTATCAAACATTAGTTAAGTGATTAACTTTTTATTACAACCAATTACTGCTATACGTCGGACTTTAATTCGCCAGAAATAAATTCCGTTGAAAAACTGATGTTATTGGAAAACAAATAGTAAAAAAGCCAGAATTTTGCTTTTTTTTAAAAAAAATATCCACATCGTTCTATAAAACAACTTCAGAATATAATTTGGATATATTTCTATAGAAAAGTCTGGAAACTATCGATTAAACAAAGCATTGCCAGCTATATTCTATAAAATTACACAACACTACTACTCGCTGTGCCGTATGCATGTATAGTAAAAATGAGTTCATTTCAATTGAAAACGTAGTTAGAAAAACTATTTTCTCGTCGTAAATTGAGATGAAAATTTATATAAACATTGTACAATCGTATATGTACTTGGTAATCGGATCGTATGTAATTTGTAGCTTGATTGAAAAACTATGCAATTTTTATAGATCTGTTAGTATATTAATTATGGATTGTAAATTGCTTCGTTTTTTATTAACGTTTAAATGAAGTCAAATTAAAAAATAGAATCCAGAATTAGTATTTGTCACTTCAAACTCTTTCTCAAATCATAAACGTGTACTGGTTCTTACCTGTGGATACACTTATAAAGTAATTTCGTTTTAGTTCCATTTTTTTAGAGAGTTGGGTGTCAGACCACTTGTTGGAATTGTCGTAGACTTCCATTTTAATTTGTTTATTGTAAATGGTATTTTTGTAGTTTGGTTTTTTCCGTAATTTTTATCTCGTTGGTCCGCTATAGGTCAGCGCCGTATATTTTTAGTGTATTTATTATCAAAATATTAAAATAATTCTTTAATAAAAACAAAATATAAGTAAATGCAGATATCTTAATAAAGTCAATTCAAATTTTGGTTAATCCTTTGAAGTCTATCTACTACAAACTAGGAAGAACTACATTTGGGAGACAAATCTCAACCCGTATGTCACCGAAAAAAACAAAATTCAATTTAAAAAATACCAAACATTCCATTACACATTTGTGACACGTGTCGGAAGCTAGAGAAAAATTTAGCACAATAACTGAAACAGCACGTACAGCATGTTCCATCCCGTATATAATCCATATATAATATTCTATTTGTTTAAAAAATATACAACTCAAACAGCAGTGCAAATAATTTTTTTTTTCTAAAAGGGAAAAAGAATGTTAGACGAGCCCTTTATTTTATGGATATACTATAATGTACATATTTCTCTTCTTTTTTTTTTTTTAATTAAGGGAGCTTTTAAAAGACTAACAAAATTCTTGGAAATAAATAATGGCTGTTGTGAAAAAAAAATTTATTTTTGTAATTTTCTATTTAGATAAGTTTTGTTTGTTTATTCCTCTGGTGTTTATAATTAAATTTTATTTATTATCTGAAAAATCTAGATATATTTATTAGAAAATCAAAATATCATATAATAGACATTTAACAAAGGGTAATTTCAATTTTCTATTCGAGCTTTCTTTGAACATTCCACATTTCCACAATTTCTTGTAAAAGGAAGTTTGATTTTCACAATAAAGGAATTCCATTGAATTTAAGTATTATTTATGTAGATCTGTACTAGGTTAGGTACGTTTTCTTTTCGTTTAAGAAGACATTTTTAAATTTAATTATTTTGGTTATATATATTAATACCATAAATTGTGGTTTATAATAATTAATTTAATATCTATGGCAAAGTAGTAGATTTGCGTCGTTTATTTTGCTGATTTTCGTGAAACGCATTAAAAGAATTCCTATAGAATCCTATGTAAAAGATTATTTCGATTTGCGTCTGTGGAATCAATTAACGACGCAAATCGAGATCTTGGTGTACTCTTCTATCGGTTTTTTTTGCGAATTTAATTCTCTAAATCTAAATCATCCGAATTTTAAAATATAGTTTGATTCTGGCTATTTGAATTTTCTACTATGCCCTTTATTTTATTCCTAAATTTATATGTCTGTATTTTGTATTATGTATGTAGTTAGTAATTGAAAACTGAAAAAAAATCACTTACTTAATCAAGTTTGATTCGTCTACTACCTAAACCTAAAATATAAATTTTTTGTTCTATTTGCTATAATCCTCTAAAGTTCCAAGAATGTGATTTTTGTTTCTATTACTTTTGATATAACTTGTTGACTATAATAACTTTCTACAAAATTACAAAAAGAATGTATTTCTCAAGAGACGGGTTGCGCAGCGACAAGTCAAAGTTTCTCTTATTCAATCTAAAATTTGTAGTTCTGCTATGTCGCATAATTTTATTATAATAATAGTTGGAAGAATGGTTTTCATGATTCGTTTTTCCAGTATTGAAACTTACTGTTCACCGATTAGCCTTAAAAATACTTAAAAATGGAAATTTAATTTTGAGTTTCTTACCTATTGTATTTTCAATATAATTTTAGCATTTTTTTTTTCTTTAAATTAATTTTAACATTCTAAATGGGCTTTAAGTAACCGATTATTTTAAAAGCATCAAGCTTCAAGTATTAAATTGGGTCATATTGAAAGGAAAAAGCCGGAAAGCAACGTAATAATTTTTTTTTTTACACTATAAGTAAACCTAGAAAATATTCCATAATCTAAATTGAAGTCATGAAAAGAGATATCAAAACACAACCGTAATAAAAATGATGTCAGCCAAAACAATAAAAAGAAACGTTTACGGCCCATTTGGATGCTCTATTCTTCATTTTTGATTGTGCACTAAATGGGCGCAAAAAAAAAAAAAAAAAACTCCCCATATATAGTTAAACAAAGCTTTTTGCACGCTTTTGTTGTATCATTCAAGCTTTCTCTCATTTATTTATGGTGAAAAGTATAAACGTTCTAGATATTTTCTCCAAAACTTCCGTTTTCATATCATACCCAAGGAGATCTTTTGCCATTTTGTATTGATGTTTATCATATCAAGTCTGTTAAATTATAAAATTAAAGGTCTATTCGTAATATGTACTAATATGACGGAAAATAAGTAGGTCAAACTATTATTATTATTATTATTATTATTATTAAATATCTATACAAAAGCCGCACGTTTAGTTTGTTTGTAGCTATTATCCCTTTATTTGTTGATTGATCAAAGTCTGAGCCCATAAATTAGTGGATGTGTGTTTCTGTTTATATTGCTTGAAACTTTATGGAAATTATTATTAGGTATAAAGTAAGTCAGAAACTATAGGATTTCGCATTGATAATGCTGTTGTAAAGGGAAGTTGTTTTGTATATGATTAATGATTAAGATGAGACATAAACAAATTTTGATTATTAACATGCTCCTAATAAATGTAAATTAATTTTGTTTCTATAATTATTACAATGAAATATACATATGTAGATACCTACCTAGGTAGTACTACTATGTACTACTATGTAGGTATATGTAAATGAGTTTTTGAAATAAGAATTGATTTTATGCTATAATGATAAAAATATATTTAACATATTTTTACTATTTAAATACATGTACAGTACATAGTAAGACTTTAATTTTTTTACTGTCTGATGTTCCAGGCTACAACCCTTGTTATACATTACATATGTACGTACAATACAATAAAACTACGATCATGGCATATAATCGAATGGCTAGAAACTCAGTTAACAGCGTTTGTTCCTGTTGACATGCCCCGCTGAGCGTAAAACCGTTCTATTTTGATAAACTTAACAATATTATTGTAAAACGACTTTACTTATTGCTTGTATTTAATTTTGCCTATGCGTTCTACTTGCGCTTGAATCTCACCAGGTTCCGGCACCATATTTGTATTAGACACTAATGGCTTTTTAGAATTATGTTAATGGTCATTGACCTCATCATTTAATTGAAGTGGTGAGAACAAAATACGTTTTATTGCAAATTTCAATTTGTCTATTAGATTCGAACTAATTATGTTTCACGACATAAGGAAGGAGATTCTCCGAAAGATTTTTTTTTTCAATAATATTCTTGTACTTCTACAATAAACAGAGGAAAGAGAAATGTAGTGAAAAAGATGACTATACGATGGCTTCGAAAGATATCTAAAAAAAATCCTAATTTTTGGAAAATGTTCGTCTAAAGTACTTAATCTGTACAGCGCCTTACCACGATTCACAATAGGTTTTATTATAACTGTCAATATCGAATTTTTCAAATATTTAGCGCCATATTTCCATATTAGCATATAATTCCAGAAATATCTTTAGTTTCCTATTTAATCCTATCGCGACCTATGTGTCAATTATAAACCGAATGGTATTAAATATATAATTTGTATTGTCACAGAGTATTTAAGTAGGTATTATATCGACACGTTTTCATTACCAAACTTCTTATTACTCAGGTTCATATAGTACATTCCAAATAATTAGGTGTATTAACATTTTCTGAACGACATCAGTTTATTAATGAAATTTACTTAAAATTTAATATTTTGCAACAAAACTTAATTGGAGTCTGTGTGAATAAAGTAAATCGTTTTTGTGTACCTGTAAAAGGAATTTTGTCAAAATTTATAAGTCCCATTAGTAGGTATGAGGTAAATTTTGTAGACATTTTGTTCTATTTTAAAATCTTCTTTGATTTATTGTTAGCATATGTTTCATTTTAACTAAAATTAACTAAAAAAGGGAGTAAAAGGCTACGGCTGTGTAGTGTAGTGTATAATATGGCTTGGATTGAGTATGAGTATGTGTTTATTATTATATACGATTATATCCATAGTGACTACCTAAATATACTTCTAATAGAGACAGTTTAGACGCAGTCTGGTGTAGAGTTTATTAATAAACCATCATATAGGTTTTAACTAAATTGTGAAGTTAATTGTACGTGAACATTTTATCTGATTTATATATACATATATATATA
>JANSTT010018995.1:0-12446 GCA_026745375.1 Platyura marginata | reverse complement strand
GTTTGTATTGTATAGTGTAGGTACACAAACCATCTCAAGTACACTAGGCAGATATTTTGTATGAGGGAAAATTTCGCAAAATGAATTTGAAATTGGAATTTCGTAATTTTACATCTAATGAATAAACATCTAAATCTAAAGAATAAATAAAAAACTTAAATAAGATATATCGAAGACAATTTGTATACATCATTTATAGGGGTTTGGGTTATGTGTTTAATTTATGTTACGACAGAATGAACCAAATCATACATCACATATACATACATACATACAAACATATATATATACCCAGATACACCCCTTCATTAGAAATTCTCTTAAAATAAATTTTTATTTTTTTTTTGTTTGTTCTCCAGTTAAATGAAAAATTGCTTGCCAGACAAAAAAAAAGAAGAAATTTAGGGAAACGATTTTTTATGTTCTGAGCAATTAACGGGCGTTTAAAATTAGAAGTAAACTACCCACACACACACACAAACACAATTATAACTCATACTTTTTCACCCAAATTAAAAAAGTTTATTTTTAAGTTTTCGACAAATGCAATTATGTTACATAAAAGGAGATTTTAATGAAAGTTTTGTTTTTTGTTTTTTTGCCATAAAACTATTTATAGCAATGTTTTAGCTCTTTTGTTCTTATGTTTTTTGAAGTATAACTTTAGAACTATGGGAACTAATGAGATTTTGTTTTAAAAAAATATGGTGACAAAATGACATTTTCTGTTGTAGTCATTTACATGTTGCTATAATAGTGTATAGTACAGGTATAGTACAGTATATTACCCAGTTTGCTATATATGATTGCCGAAGGTAATTTTGCTGAATAAATTGGTACAACACTGGCACTGGCAGATATTCTTGTTAACAAACCTAATTGTTTTGAAGATATTGTGATCGCTTTTTGTAGCTGTTTCGCGAACGGATATTTTTTTTCAAACGCCCTCTATTTGATGTTGGATATGAAATTTTTTTTCTCTCTATAGAATGAATCCCAATGAATCGCTCCTTTTCTGTTTAACTGGGACAACCTGTAGAGGTGGATCACCGTCAAAGACAAACGAGCAGTAACGTAGCGTGGATTTTATTATTGCCTATACTATGTATCTTTGAAATTCGTACTGTAATCCGCATAACTTCCTTAATTTTTGAAATATTTTTCTAACAATGATCGTATTCTAAGGAAAATTTTATTTCCAATCTTTTTTGCCTTATAAATTTTTTTCGGTTTTCTAAAAAAATATTGAGAAAATCATCAAAATATGCAACTTAAAACTGGGTATTCTGTAAGCCTAATTATGCATAGAGAAATTGTCTTGCAGAATATTTTGATGATTTTTTCGATATTTTGTTAAAAAACCGAAAATAATTTATAAACCAAAAAAGATTCGAAATAAAATTTGACTGGAAGTAAGATTATCTTTATCAAAATATTGAAATAATTAATGGAGTTGGAAGGATTATAGTAAGAATTTCAAAGGTACTTTGTATAGGCAAAAATAAAATCCACTTGGCGGGGAGGTGGATTGAAAATTTGTTACGATTTGTCACGGTGGGGGCGGGGGTTGTTTTTCAAAATGTTACGTAACCAGATTTCTTCTGTTTTATCAAAAAATGAAACTAAATATTTTTTCTGGATAAATTTTCATTGATTTGATAAATTAACCTAAAAAGATCCATTCAATCAAGGATCATCATAATTATAACTGAATTTATTATTTTATGTAATTTGTGAACAGGCCCCTAACCAAATTTTTGAAAATGATGGCGGAACCAAAGATCGCCGATAAGATGAAAATAATTTTTCTATTTTTGTCAGGTCATAAACGTCATCAAGGACATAGTTGTTTGTTCCATCTAAGGTAAACTGATGTTCAGGTTTTAAATTTTAGTTGAGAAATTCAGCTCTTTAACCCTAATCTAACAAAGATATTTTTACCTAAATTGGTAGGTTGTTTTAGTAGTAATTTTTATTTTTATTAAATTTAAATGTAGATAAAATGTTAAAAAAAATTTTTTTTATTTTTTTTTGTGTTTTTAAAAATGTTAAGTCATAAAATACATAAAGCCTCCGATCGGTAATATATGTATTAAATGAGTTTTTAAAATGATTTGTGTGATTTGAAGACACACCTCGGTAGGATTAAGGTTAGAGAATGAATGAAAAACATTGGACATGAATGTTTTTTTCCATTATAGCCAAAATGTAATGATTTTCTTATTGTTTTTCTAAGCCACTGAAGCCTTCCCGACCGTTTTATTATAATTTATTTACTTCCTCTCTACTTTTGGGACAAGTGTGTTTTTGTATCGGCGTATTTTTAAAAAAAATCCACTTTTTTATTTAATTTTTTTAAAACTATATTTAGAACCATTTTTTTTTGCTCATCTTTATAACTTTTTGCCCTATACAATTTTCGACTATTTAACATTTTATAAATTGTGTCATGTGAATTAACTTGATGTTCAAATAATTTAACTTTTTGTTAACAACCGAAAAATCACATAGAACATGCAAGCAAAACCAAAACTCGATCAATATTTAAATATGTTTTCCAAGTAATCAAATATTCACTCTTTATTTTTGTCCCTGACAGTTTATGATCCGAAGATGAACCAAAAAGAAGGTTCGAAATATATAGTTTCAAAAAAAAAAAAAAATAAAACAAAATTGTGTGCGTGTGTTTTTTTTATTTAAACTACCTAATACATAAACTGACCAACAAACCCGTTTCAATGTAGGGAGAAAACAAATTAAGTAATGGTTTTACATTTATATTTAAAACAAATAAACCTTTGCATAACAGTAGTGACACTTTTCATAGAAAAGCAATATTTTGAAAAATAGTAGATATTAGTAGGTGTATTGTAGATGTATGTATATAAGCCTACTTAACTCCAAATAAACTTTTATTTCCCAGAAAATTCATTTCGATAAAAGTAAAATCTGTGTCAAAATACATTTTTGGGAATGAAAATTGATTCAAAAAAAAAAAAAGTTAAATTATCAATAAATCTTTTAGAAAATGATGGAAATTTATCTTCCGCACGAAATTAATGTTTTATGAGAAAGTAAGAAAATTATTAGTTCCTTTATAGGTAAATTTATATATTATTAGTCCCTGTACACTCAAATTCCTATAAGGTGGACTAAATCAATTTTTTCCTACTTATAGGACGTTTTTTTTTATTTATTATGACTTGAATAAATGTTTCCTTGTTATAGGGTGGGTTCCTCTAAATATTGCCATTTTTCGTACAACTTTTTTTCCTTAGTTAGGTAATTCGAATATGTATAAATTGGACGACTGTCTATGGTTAGAAAATACGATATTATTTGAAATTTATACTTATGCAAATTTAAGCTGAGCCTTGTACGAATCCAACGATGTATTGGTCTTAGGTCTAACTTGTCGTTTAGTTTTTTTTTTTTATTTTTCAAAATGAAATTTCCTGCTTTATTTGTTGTTTTGAATTTAAGTTTTTAGGTATTCCCCAAATAGCAATTTGTAGTTAAAAGCCGGTAATGTAACGGTTGTATAACTCTAGTTAAAAATAGTATAAACGAAAAAGAGTTCTAATAATGTTAATAATACTTTCCACACACTTTGCAGTTTGTTTAAACTTTAGTTGTTTTAGCTACGTTGCAAAATTATTTTTTATAGAGTTGCAAGGAGGTTATTTAAACGTCCGGGTATAGTTTTTACAACGTTTCTTTGCAAAGAAGACTATTTATGATTTAAAAATAGTTTTTATGTAACCAGGGAACATCTAAGGTTAACGATGTAAACTCTGTTTAAACTTAAAATTAACTCAAAAGTTTAATTGGATTAAAAGTAAACGTTAAATAATGGTTGATTTTTAATTCATAGGAATTAAATTATTCTGGTTGAAATAGTGTTGTTAATATAACGTTTTTAAAACGTGTTCCATCTAACGCGAGGCCAATTTAAATTTTCTTTTAAACTTCTGTGTTAAATTGCTGCTTTGGGCTATATTAAATGTGTGGAAATTCATGTAAAATTCTATACAAATCTATTGAAATTTTCACAAATTAATTGAATACGTTCAGATTATTGATCTTAAGATCAAAGTTATGAAATTCGGAAAAAAAATGTTTTGTTCAGATTTTCCCAATTTTCCCATACAATTTGTCAAAAAAAAATTCAATAATAATATCTTCTAAACTACGGGAGCATTGTTCGAAGAATTTTTTGTTCCCATCTGCTTCGAAGATCTATCAGAAAAAAATATGCTGAGACATTTCTATACAAATTACTGATTCAAAAACATCATATCAGTAAAAAAAAATTTAAAAATCGGGGAATTAAAGTTAAGTTAATCCTCACGAGTACAACTCAAATTAAAGCTGACACTTGTACAAATCCAACGATATATAAATGTTGGGTTTATCTCGGTGTTTAGTATTTATTATGAATTTTTCAAGCGCTCTATAGTAAATGTTTGGAGGTATTTGTGAAATTCTATACAAATCACAAGAAATATTCACAAATCAATTGAAAACGTTAAAACATTATTAATTTTATGTAATTAGGGAAAAAAAGGTTTTGTTCCGATTTTCCCAATTTTCCCTTACATTTCCTCTATATTGGCGATATAAATTCATATCTTTCGTTACGTTTCCTTAACGTTTTTCCAATATTTGCTGATTTTCTTTCAAAATAATATAAAAAAAAAAAATGAATTTTGAACATATTTTATGTGTTTGTGAATTTGTTGTTGTAATCAAAGGTAGAAATTAACAGGAACAAAAAAAACACCTCCTATAGGTACTATTTATTTATAGACATTTTACTGTCCATCCAGATCTAGATATCTATATTGATTATGTTCATATTTTTCAGGAAGCGAAAATGTGATTTTGAAAAAATTAATTTTTTACGGGATTTTAACTTTCACCAGAAATTTGTACAAATATTTTTCCGGGCAGCAGATTTTGTTGTTGCAAAAATTAATTATGTGTTGACCGAAAACTAATTTTTGTTTTTTTTTTATACGAATTAGAAGGACTGTGACTATGTACAATTGTAGATACATACATACATAGATAGATATATCATACCAATGTACCAATGTACCACTGTATCCGTACATATTAAAATAAATTTTTTCATCAGGAAGTATAATTTCTAGAAAATGAGTTTGCCGGGAAAATGTATTTTCCATGGCAACAAGGAAACAATTTAGTCTCTTTGCTTAATATACACATCAAATACCAAGTATGTATCTATGTTTAGGTATTTACTACTTACCTAGATATTTTTGAACTAAAATTATAGGGAAGTGAATTTTCTATAAAATATCTTTTTTAGGGATATATGCATTTTTGATGAACAACATATATAACGATTTCTTGTGTGTGGAAAAATTGTTGGAATGATTTTTCGTGCAGAAAAATTCTTAGAAAATTAGTTTTTTTTTATACAGGATTTATTTATTTATTTACCTATTATATGGAAAATGGGAAAATTATTGTAGTTGATTGATTTTTCAGGAAGTACATATAGGTAGATTTTTTTTAGATTGCTTGAGGAAATAACACAATAGTTTTGTTGTTATTCTTATTGTAAGATTGTAAGAATACACTTAAAATACTTTAAACGATTTAGTTTCCGTCTGCATCAGTACATAAATTGAAAGCTAACAACTTATGTACATACACAGTGCCGAATTAAGCCTCGTGAGGGCCTGTAGGCTAGCGAAATCTATGGGCCCCTTCGAAAATTATCTGGTTGACCTTTGTTCGTCTATATAGATTTTCGGCTTGAATCGACTTGTGAAGATTATATCGATGGTTAAACTCACAAATGTATTAAGTGCGTTTCGAAGTGGTAGTCCACAAATAGAAAGGTCGCACTCTCAACAGAGTCTTGAGCCGCAATTATTGACTACTTCCTTACAAAAACTGCACACCAGGCAGGTAACATATTGAAGGCTTGGGAAACTTGATAAACTACCAAAATGTCAGTTTTGTAGTTTCAGCCGTTTAGCTGGAATTTTGATCATGGACGGACGGACCATATTTCGATTTAGAATTTCACGAGAAAGTCAATGGTGTTCAAAAATTTTTTTCTATATTTTGAAAAGAATTTAAAAAAAAATTTAAATTCATATTATATTGATCCGTTTTCGCGGGGCCCCTAAAGAGCAGAGGTCTGTAGGCTTTAGCCTACCAAGACTTTAGGTTAATTCGGCACTGTACATCCATATGCATATGTATATATAAATAATACATCTACAATAAACATATACACATACATATCTTATGTCGTATATATGTGTATGGAGTTCATTTTCTTTGTTTTGGTATTTAAATATCTTTCGGCTTGTAAACTTAAGCTACATTAAATTTGAAAAAAATCTTTACGAATGAGAACATTTTCTATAAGTATAATAATAATAAGTACATACCTACCTATCGTAAAAAAGGGTTTTTTTAAAAACCTCTAAATGATATGAAATGGCATTTACATACTCGTATTATGAAGAAAATAATAATTACAGTTAAAAACCTACCATTTTCATTTTCTTTTTTTAAATTAAATAAAGAAAATTTACTTTATATAGAAAAATGTGATGGTGGTAATTTAGTATATATAAAGTTTTAAGATAAACGCTGTACATGTATTTATTATTCCACATCCATTCCATTCCGATATTTGCGGCGACGGCCTCTTACTATAATTGATTTAGCGATTAATGGCTCTTTCAAACTAATCGCAAATTCTTCTCTCTTTCGATTAGTATATATATATATATACTTATATATACTTATACTTATATATATACTTATATGTCTTTATACACACAATTTTCTATATACTATGTTAGGAAACATTTAATTTTCAAATATTTTCTTATCTTTCAAACAGTGGCGAAGCGTAAATCGAATTGACATTGAACAGTCAATATTCAATCAATTTTTTTTTTTAAATATTGAAAAGAGGATTATAATTAATTGTCCCTAAACCTAATGGTTCTAAAACAAAATCACCCCCGGACAAAATTTCTCCTTTGATAATTTTTTTTAAAGAGGACAAAATGCCTCCCGGACAAAATGCAACCCCCCTCGGGACAAAATCCTTCTTTCCTGTCAGCGGAGATTTTTGTGCAAGTGGGATTTGTCCCCGGGAGGGGGGATTTTGTCCGTCTTATAAAAAATTGTTAGTGGGAATTCTCTCCGGGGTGGATTTTGTCCGTTTACCGAATTTAATAGAATAAAATTAGATAAGATTCGGTACTGTTTTCAAGCATTCCATAGAGAACTCCATATAGTTTTATGTAAGAAATTATCTTACCTTTACTTAGACCTATTGTATAGTGCTCCAGTTACATTTATCTCAATCTGATGATCTCTTTTTTTTGTGGGAAAATGTAGCACTTGAAGTGTTCTTTTAACGGAAACCTTACAAAGGCTCGCTATTTTACCGCCATTTAAGCAATGGTATTTTTTTGAGATAATGCAATTATTAGACTGTGTTTAAGTGCAATTCAACCAGCCGGCATCAGATTCAAATTAACATACCAGAGAAAAACATTTTCATGTTTTACCCCAGTAGGACTTTAACCCCACTGAGCCATTTGGTCGGTCCATATATAGTTACTTAACTATAAGCTGAGATATATAAAAAATCCTATATACTTACACACTATACATACATATATACAAGTAAGTATATTTAGCTAGTAAATTACCTATTGACAACTGTGTACACTGTACATATCTATATAGGTACGACTATTCGCTAAAACCGCCTGTCTATTTAATCCATCTGTTCAGCTATCTATCCATCCATCTGTCCGTTAAACTGTCATCGCAATTCTGTTCAAATTCCAAAAGCTATAGATATCAAAAAGTGTTATTGATAGGTTATTAATTAATTAAATTATATTGAGAAAGGAAGAATAGGGCAAAATGCTAAGGTGTTTTATTGACGATGGGCGACTGATGGTAAAATTCATTCATTTATATGTATATAAGTAAGTATGTATATGTAAGTATGTATATGTATAGTATTGTGATTGACCGAAAATTCTTACATAGAAAAATCTTGATAACAGTGCAGAATCGATGATTTGAATAATTGAGTTGATTTGAGGAAATATCGATTGTTTCCGTCATTATTATTTTTAATATATCTGCAACATTAAGTTATTGATTTTTTTGCTTCCACCAAAACAAAAAGAAAAAAAAACGAACGTATATGTTTTACTATATATATATGTACGTACATGTATATAATTTATATTGGTATGTATGTACAAATACAATACATATATACTATATACAATATATAAATACCGTACATAGTGGAAGCTTAACGTTGGTTTCATGTCAACAATTTCAAACATTTTTTCGTCCAATTTTCTTGTTTTCTCCTTGTTTGAGACTTTCTGTTACTGTATTTTCAGCAATACTTGCGAAATAGAATGCCAAGAGGGTGTTGCAAGGGTGAAACACGGGTTACTTTATTAATTGAATTGGTTTTGAAAATTTGACAAAAAAAAAAAAAATAAAATAAATAAATACAAAATCTATTAGTGAAAGTAAATTAAAGGGAAACCTTGGATTTTCAATTAAATCATGAATATGCACTTTAAATCGGTTTATTGAGTTTCAACCAGTTAATTCGTATTCGGTATCATTTATTTACATATATATTTATAGATAAAAATTTAAAAATACATTTATCCCTTACCTGTACCAAATTCTATATTCTATAATCCCGTGCGCCGTTCCATATAAAATATTTACTCATTGAAAGCGTTTTTGGATGAGTCTACAAGTTCATACAACCACCCGACTAAATTATTTCGCTGGTAACATAAAGTAGGGTGATTCTTAATAATTCTCGCAACAATTTTTTTTTTTTTTTGGGTTGTTGCTTGAAAGCACAAAGAGAGCCAAGTGAAAGTATTGTAGAGAAATACTTCAACTTATGATTATTCAACAAAAATACTTGTGACTATTTACTTAAATTTAATATGAGTATTTACTTAAAATTTGATCATATACGAGTATTATACATTTGAGTACGAGTATTATTTTAAAAAATTACTTGAGCATTTTGTCAAGTACTATTACCTAAGAATTTGGTTTTCGATATTTATACTCAAGTGTTTTTAGTAGTATTTTATAGTAATGAATGTTCTCATAATGAAAATTATGCTCCTAATCTACCTATAGGAGGTTTCACTTAACCTTTAAGCGGTCGCGCTGTGTCGAATCGACCGCGCTCAAAACATTTTCGTTCATAATATTATTATTACTCGTCACATGCATTTCTCATTCCTAGTCGTTTTTTTTTAGTTTAAACACAATGATAATGTATCTGAATACACAAAAATACATGATTATTGGTTAATTAGTGTTTTATTTCTCTAATATATCCCATAGGTCTTTTCGATTACGCGCGACGGCTGCCATTAAAAATAACCGCGCGCCCGCTTGATATTATTTATAAACATATTTATTCATACTTGCCCTTACTTATACTTCCCAAGTAGCAATTTATAGATAAAAACCGGTAATCCAACAGTTAAAAATAGTTAAAAATAACAAAAACTGAAAAGAGTTCTAATAACGTTATTAATACTTCCCACCAACTTTGCTACAACTGTGTTTGGACAGTTTTTTTTAACTTAATTTATTCTTGCTACGTTATAAAAACTATTACTAAAACTAGAAGGTTATTTAAACGTCCGGCTATGGTTTTTACAACGTTTCTATGCGTAGAAGTGTATTTATTTATGGTTTAAAAATGGCAATATGTAAGATTAACGATGTAAACTCTATTTAAACTTAAAATTAACTCAAAAGTTTTATTGGATTAAAAGTCAACGTTAAATAATGGTTGATTTTTAATTTATAGGAATTAAATTATTCCAGTTTAAATTGTGCTGTTGCTGTAACGTTTCTAAAACGTGCTCCATCTAACGCGAGACAAATTTAAGTTTTCTTTTTAACTTCGCTGCTTGTGTTAGTAAAAATACGCGTAAATAAAATACTTGAAAAAAAAAAATGCTTTCAAGTGAAAATATTCCCAAACAAAATATGTGCCTAGTGTAAGTATTTTTGCTCGTTTTTATTTTATTTTCACGTCGAGTATTTGATGGAAATTGTACTGAATTGTAAAACAATGTACCGGCGGTGGTATATGTTTGTTCCTCTCAATTCAAAAAGTCTTTAAGTACACTTTTTAGAGCAGATTATCAGTTATATGTTTGAAGGGAAACATAATTCTAAAAAGAGTCTATATAGCGTTAATTAGCGTATTCGGATTTAAAGTTAAAATAAGCCGATTAAAATTTAAGTAATTTACATTAGAGGAAAATATTTACTGTTTATGATATTAACTTATTAACCCTATTTTTGTACGTCAACAACCCTGTTTAGGGGAGGGGGGGGGGGTTTACTGAAAATTCTATGACCATTTTCCTGTATTATGTAAGATAAATAAATACTGATTCATATAGATTCCCACGAGAACAATTGACTTTAAAATTAGAATTTTGGGTTTTGCATAAATGATATGGTGAGTTGGTATACATTCGTTCCATTGTATGCTTTTTTATCGAGTTTTTTATGCATGACCTGACCACACTGTCATGGTGGGTACATTGTACATTGTTCACTGTATACATAAATGCAATGTGAAGGTTTTTAGATCTACATACATATATAGCTATGAGTATGGGGTATGGTGAATATAATGCATAATTTGGTTATAAGAATCATTTAATAAATATAAAAATGAAAATTTTACTTTTCCAAATGAATTTTCTGTCCACATTTTTTGGGGTTAGGAGTGGATGTTTTTTCGTAATTAAAATCCCGGAATTAAATTCTGTGTAAATGATTGTAGGTTACGATGGAATTTTCCCCTTTGAATTTATTGAATTTAAAAAAATATTAGAATAAAAATAATCTAAAAGTCACACTGTATTTTTCACAATTAAAATTTGGTTTATTTCTAATTTCTTTTTTTAACAAAACAAAAACCGTCAATTAACAACAAAACTAAGATCTTGTCTCAATTATGAAGTCTCTAGCTCACGTTCTAACTCTCATCATTTAATAACGGAAAAAATGTAGCTTGTGGAAATTAATTGCGGAAGGATTTTTACAATTTAAAATGTCAAAGGAAAAATTATTTTCTAACATTTCCTAACATTGCCAAAGCACAATGTGAGTTATTGGAGTCTACGAAGCACATCTGCGTTGGGTGCAAAATGTGGAACGGGTTTGATATATGTACATCTTTAAGGAAAACAAAATTACTTTTAGAATACAATAATTTATCATGCCCAATTAGAAACCTATTTGTCGGTTTTTATTATTCCGATAACTGGATAAAAATTTGTGAACCATATTTTTGTTTATGAGTTAGTTGTTAGGACGTACCTACTACCAACACCTATGTATATATGTATATTGTCGATAAAATGATGAAATAAAAGTTCATCTTTTTATAGACGATAGACGATAAACAAACATCATTTCAGGCAATATCTTATATATGTACATACATACACGCACCCAGATAAGTGGTAAGGCTATTTTATGGTAAGATCTTTGTTTTGACAGTTATTGTAATTGAAAATAAAATAAAAAAAAAAAAATATTATTTTTCGTTAGAAAATCATTGAATTTTCCCGTCTTTTATATCACAATCTATATTTTCCGATATTGATCATCCCAGCAAATTATATAAACTCCACGGATTACCGAACCAGCAGTGCGTCTGAATCTGAAGGATTGATATGTTGTTGAGAAATACAAAAAAAAAACAAAAAAATACAAAAATGTGAATTTTAGAATTTTTATTCAAAAATTATTCAAAATTGTCTTATTTATTCAAAATTATGTACTACTATGCCAGAATGAAAAATATAATAAATATTTATATAGAAATCAGAACCTTCAAAACTGAAGGAAGATAATAGCTTTTCTTTATATATGTACCTTCCATATGTATGTGTAAGACAAGTTTTTCAAGTTGCGTTTAAATTGTGTCGATTTTTGTTTTATTTTTGTTTTTATATTGCTTGGACATGAAATTGGATTGGACAGGCATTGAAAATTACTTTTCTATTTCAATTCTTGTTGGTTTTTTTTTTTTTATATATTTATGGCACTGGTCAAATTAGCCATAAGCTTGTTGTTGGCCTTTTAGTAACATTAATTGGTAAAATTCACTTATGGGTTATTTATGTATATACATATATACACTGACCGAAATAATTATGACTCCACTTATAAAAAAATTTATCAGAGCAACAGATTTTAATTTAGAGTTAAATTTTTTTTTTTTTAAATATTTTAGAATTTAACATTTAAAGAAACTAACAGGCCTATTCTGAGTTAAAATCATTTAAGATCGATTTTAACTATGAATACAAGATGATATATGAATGATTATA
>JANSTT010018994.1:0-12447 GCA_026745375.1 Platyura marginata | reverse complement strand
ATTTAATAAAATTTAAACTTTTGCTTTTATAATTTTAAGTTAAGTGGTGTCCCAAGAGCCAGGGGCATTACAAACGAGCGAATAATGAGGACACCTATTTCTACCTTTTTTTTTAATTTTAATTCAAAAAAGTGCCTCAATATGGTATATTAGTGGCATTCCATAGATGAAGTACTCGTAGATACAGGTAGCCCTCCTACAATACGATTGCACTCTAACACGATAAGAAAATTACGGAAATTCTCGTGTAACACGGTAGTTCTACAATACTTGCTATTAGCCTCATACAACACGGAATTATGTTGGAACCTATCTACCGTGTTATAGGCGGGATAACTGTAGTGAGATTTTATGAGCCTTGAAATAACATTTTTGTACATGTGACGTCATAGAATCAAATATCAGACCCAGTCAAAAGTGACTCATCTTTCGTTGTGAATTTTACCTATTATTTTGTTCCACCCTTTTTTCTACATAATGTACATGACTCATTCAATTTATGTAGGTACACCTTTGGTAACAAATCAATAATTTTATTTTGTCCCGACCCGACAATGAAATTTAAAAAAAAAACTCCCAACCAACCATATTTGATCGTTATTGACTTTAAACAATTGGCAAAAAAGAAAAAAAAATAAAACCGAGAAGAGATTCGATAATCACACAATAGGATATTTTTAGTGTTCCCAACACTATGTCCCGTTTGAATTTCCGATACCGGATTTTTTACTGTAATTTATATATTCGTTAAAATGTTTTAAAAAATTCCAATGACGTCATACTCACAAACTTGCCATGAAAAAACCCCCAATATTTATCATTAGGAACCAATTCCAATGACACAACCACTGATGGTGACATTTCAATGCAAAATTTATCGATTTATTGAGGAAGAAATTTTAAATGCATGGTTGGATGGACAAAATATTTTCTTGAAAAACATTTCCACAAACGGCAACTCTTCTTCGCGGCTCCATTCAAATGTGATGGGCTCTCGAAAATAGTAGCAAGTTTGACAAAATCCAATAAAATTGCAGCGCTTCCAAATGAACATGTAGACCAAGACTTTTTAGTATTCTCTACCAGGAATGTAATCACTCGGTAAAAAATGTATTCCAAGTAATTACTCCGGAATTATACCGGAACTCAGGGAATTATTCATTTCGGAATGACACGAGAATACTTGAAAGTCAACAGGAATTTAGAAGTCTACATCTACCGCGGATTTAAGTTGGGGCAGTTGTGTCGTTCTCGCGCTTCTGGCAAGTTTCTTTTCTTCTTCGTTAATTTCAGGGTAGGTTCTAACTTCTAAGTAGAGATTTTAAAAAATTCGATAATTCGCACGTCATATTTACTGCCATCTTTATTTGTGGTTATCCCATACTAAATTTTGGGTATTTTGTTGGATTTTTGGTCATTTATCTTATCACATCATATGAAAGACAGTCCCCTCTTAAAACTTCCACTGTAATCCGTAATCCCAGTGTGATTATTGCTAATTAATTAAAAATAAAATTTCTTTCATTTTAGAATGACCGCCATATTACGTCCATATTACGACAAATACTCAACACCTAAATTAACTGCGAGCCTACACAAAGCCATTTTCAATGGAAGAACGCAAAAAGTCCAACATCTCCTACAAACCGAAAATATCTACCAAACAACCGATGCAGATGAGCCAATTTTATTTATTGCCATTGCCAGAGATCATGTAAATATAGCAAATATGCTAATTGATGTATATGAGCGAGATTTGGAGATTGTTCGGAAATTTTTCGAATCCCGATCTCATGATGGTGCATTTTGGATAAAACAAACAATTCTGATAGCATTCGGTAGAGATGATATTGATTTTGTACGAACAACTGTCGGCGATTTGGAAGTGAAAGGTAATGATGATGATAACTCAACGAAAGGCTTGATCGTTCTGCTAAAGGAAACAACTGAATCGATTGGTGAAGTCATGTGGTTGCGATCGAACAGTGATAGTGATCAAATGAAAATGATTGACCTTATCGAACGATTGTATCCAAATGGATTTATCGATATGACCCGTAACATGCATTGGAATAGAACATTTATTGATGTGGCCGCCGTTAGAAATATGACCGACATCATGTTCCGACTTATTGACATTTATGGCAAATTCTATCTAGTAAATGATGAATATTTGCGATTAATCTGTCAGTGCTGTAATTTTGTCGAAAACAAATTGGACCATTTTCTACAATTACGCAACAAAATTTCATTAGAGTTTGACTTCCGTCAGTTCATCGATCACCATGCATACCTTCTGTTTGATCAATTTGAGATATTTGCGTTCATGGTACAGGAATTAACGAAAGATCGCACAGAACATCTAGGCGAATCACATAAAGAAGCTCTGTCCAATGTTATTGATACGAAATTACAAAGTTCCGCTACTATTATCCAAGAAGCTCTAACCTATGATTGCATTGATTTCGCAATCAAATGTGTGACAACATACAATGCAAATTTAATGATAAAGTCCAACTATGGCAATATATCGTTGCATGAATTTGTCCGTACACGTCGTCATCATGAGGCAATCATCAAATATATGATCGAAAATGTTAGCATCGAACTACTTGAAACTGCAGCCTATGACGACAATGATAAATTACTGAATGCACTGATTTTAAACAATTGGCACCGAGAAATCAAAGAAATTTATGATAAATGTCCGGCAGCCAGAAACATTTTATTTGCCAATCATAAAAAAGCTATCGAATTATTGCTAAGATCGATTGATGCCTGTAGCTATGAGGTTGTAGCGTACTTGGTGGATGTACATAGAGAGGAACTAACAGCACCAGTGGATGTAACGAAGCTGATTAATTACTGTGCATTTGTTGAGAAAAGTTATGACTTATTGAAGGTGCTGCTTACATTGCCGGCAGCCGATTCTGGCCGTTCTAACATCGATGAGTATTACAATTCGTCCCTGTACATAGCGCTGTACTACAAACATTTGCGAAATTTTCATTTGTTATTTGAGGCTACAAAGAGCAATGATTTTATTGGTAATTTTTTTGTTTTTGTTTTTAATTAATATTTATAAGCCAAGATCACCGGCACGTGCAGGCTCTGTAAAGAAACAGAAGAAAAACCAATACATCTTCTTACAAAATGCAGAGCACTCATTCACAAAAAGAGAGATGATCTGGGGAATTACTGTCTAAATGTCCCTAAATCCACTTCTAAAGGAAATTGCATTTAAGGAGGTAATCTAGGTAATGGAGTGGTTCCATAACGATAGAAGTAAGAAGGGGTGTGGTATAATAGATCTAAATACAGATCGAGGTACATTGATTACCCCCAAATACAATCAATCAATAGCGCGATAAGACACGATCAACACGATCAACTGTCAGTACGTTGTTAAAGTAAAAAATGACCAATAAAATACCTAATTTGTTACCGGTAACAAATGTAAATGTTACATGCGCAAATGTAGGGGGAAGGTGGGGAAAAGTGAGGGGAAGGTTTGAAAAATGAAGGAAAGAGTAGTTTTGTGTGAAAGCCCCGTAGCTTTACTTAGCAGCCTTTATTTTTAGCTGTCCAATCGTTTGGAATTCAATAGACATCCAAAAATACTCTTCGGAGAGAATAAATTTATTAAATTGAATTTTAAATCAATTTCAGACACAATAGAAAAGGAAGGCGACAACCTTCTGACTGCCGCTATTTGGCACAAAGAACCACCAATATCCGAAGAGCCATTTGTCTACATTGAGGAGGCCGTCAATACGCTCGAAATTATCGATTCATCAGATGATGAAGATGCCTTTGAACGGAAAACCGAATTTAACATAAACGCAACGAAAAGTATTAATTTATATCCGGAACCAATTTATCCGGACGAGTATTATGACCGACAACAAGACGAATATAATCGAATTTTTAAGCAACTCATTGACATTGGTGTGAATTATAAAATCATTAACAACGATGGACAGAATTTAATTCATATGGCTGTTAAGCGAGACAATCTGTATATTGTCGATGAACTTTTAGATCTTGGTCTAGATCCAAATCTGACCGATTTGAATGGCAACAGACCAATTCACTATGTTAACAGTGTACCGATGCTTCGAAAACTAATGATATGTTCCATGCCGGGCATATTGAATGAGCGAAATGTTAATAGGGAAACGGTTTTGTTGAGATTCCTCAAAGCATCCCGTGAAGAAACCATTGATAATGGACTTTTTATGGAATTAATAACATTAGGGTCAAATGTTCGTGATGCCGATTCATCAATGGCCACTCCGATGCATTTGGTGAGAAAAATCGAATGGCTTCGTATTCTGTTGGACAACGGTGCCGATATAAATGCACAGGATAATGATGGCAATACGCCAGCCCATCGAGCATTTCAGGAACAAATGCATGTCGAAATATTCAAAGAATTGGTAAAAAATGAAAATATTAATCTACAGCTTGTCAACAGAAAAGGTGTATCGTTGCTGGCTGGCTTTATTAATCTTGGTCGTGTCGATATGATGGAGATTCTGCCGACAGTTTCGGAACAAATAAATCAATTGATTAGAAATTTTCCCAATTCACTTGATTTCAATGACTATCCAGTTCTGTTCTGTGCATGTTATGTGGATGAAAGCCATTACTGTGCCTTGAAATTATTCGAACAGGACAATTTAATTGTAAATTTTGATGCGAATCTAGAAGGATCACCGATTTTAATGGCAGTTTGTGATCGACAATTGTGTGAGATGCTTATAGAGAGGGGAGCTAAATTGAATTTTAGCGTAGACAGATGGCAGGGAAAAACTCCATTGATGATTGCAATTGAAGGACAAAAATACGAAGTGGTTCGTCTTCTATTAAAGCGGGGAGCAGATACCGAACTAATGGATTCAATGGGTGACAGTGCCTTAAAATATGCAACTGGAATTGATAATTGTAAAATTTCAATTCCGATCATTGCTTTGTTAATCAGGGCCGGAGCTAATTATAAGCGAAAAATGAGCAACGACAAACGACCACTGGATGGAACAATTTTTGAATTTTTATATGATGAATTACTATAAATTCCTTGTCTATGTAGTAGTAGTTAATAAATAATTGAGTTTATTTATCAGATATGATTACATATTGAATAATGTACGTCATTTTCAGCACAACTAAAACTAATTTGGTAGATCACATTTTAACGATAGGTATTTAATATAAATTCACTTGCCACTAGGATTAATAAATGCACGCGCAAAAAAAAAAAAAATAAAAAATCAGTCACAAAATCCCCATTTAAAACAATAAAAATTAAACAACCGGTATAACGCCAGCGCCTACACCACCGCCATGGGCACACATCGATGCGACAAATGTCCATGTATCCGTTTCCGGATCATACACCTCAACGGTTGATAAATTCGATTCACCATCGTATCCACCAATTGCCCACAATTTACCCATATTGGCGGCCAACGCAACACGACTACGTTTCACATTCATCGGTGCCACCAATTTCCATACGTCTTTATTTGGATCGTAAACTTCAACCGATTTTAAAAATGAATTACCATCATAACCACCGCATGCGTACAATTTGCCATTCAGTGTTGCCACACCGAGACGACAGCGACGATTTAGCATCGATACCACTTTGCTCCAGACATTTTTAACCGGATCGTATCGTTCAACCGAATCGAATATCGATAAACCATCATGGCCGCCCAATGCATAGACAAAACCACCCAATGCTGAAACACCACCAGCTGAACGATACTTCATCATTGGTTCCACCTATATAAAAACAAATTTCCATTAATTATAGAAAATTATCGGTTTTTTGTTGTTGTTGTTATTTACGGTTATCCATGTATCGGTTTTTGGACAATAACACTCGACTGTACTGAGTGATGTTACACCATCGTATCCGCCGCAAACGTACACATACTCATTTAGTGCTGCCACACCAACGGCACTCCGTTTACAGAGCATTGCACGTCCCTGTGACCATGATTTTGATTTTGGATCGTACACCTCAACCGTTGATAATCGTTCGGCCCCATTAAAACCACCAAAAGCGTACAATTTGCCACCGTTGACCGCAACACCAACTCTGGATCTGTGTTGGAATTTTATTCTTAGTGTTTTTTCAGTTTTTTTTGGTGCTCATTTCGGTAATTTTCGAAAATTTTTGGGAAAAAAGCCTAACAAAGCCGTTTCTTGGTCTATCGGCTAGTCTAAGGCACAGAGTAAAAGGAGAAGTGTAGACAGGATACAAACAGGCAACGGCACTCACTCACATTTCAAATTCATACTTTTCCTCATCGAGTTCCTTACGAAGCATGGGCAATAGTTCAAGTGCCTTTACACAGGATATGTCTCCAATTCAACTAATAGATTCTGTGAGGAGCTACCCAAAAAAATCAAACATATGCTTTGCGAATGCCCAGCTATTTTGTAAAAGAGAAGGCGCTTGGATGTCATCAGGGAAATATGTCGTAAATCTATGATGCTGCCCCTTCGGAAGCCATCCTAAAGTTCTCTGATCTTTTGCACTGTTAGTCCTGGCCATGTAAGAGTTTAAAGAAGGATGTGGAAGATCCCCAAATATAGTAACCTAGAGATTTGGATGTTTTAGATGGTTTGCCCTCCACATACATACTAATCATTATATATAAAATCAACAACAGTGGCTCTGTATTATCGTAAAATGATAAGTAGTTTTCCCCTACCATCCGAAGATTTTTTCTGAACAATATGATGAATTAAGGGGCTCAGAGCCAAATATGGCAAGCTCATGTTAAAAAAAATTCCAAAATAATAAAAAAACGACCTACCTCAACATTGACATCGCCTCACCCATTCGCCATTCCTTCAGTATTGGATCATATATTTCGACCGTACTCACTGATTCGCCATTTTTTGTCAAACCACCAACCGCATAAATTTGTCCAATCACATAATCACAACATCGCGGTCGTGTCCGAAAACTTTGTATCAATGCTCGTCGCTCGGGCATTAAATGAAAATCTTTGGCCTCATCCAGTAAATCTCGACATTGATGCGACGTACGAATCAGCTCTTCGGTAGCCACCCGATCGGCTAGAAATTGTGGCGTTAACAGCGGAAGACGTATTTTGGCAAGAACCTGTGGCAACAAATTAGCCCGACCCTCCTGCCATTTTATCCATTTCATACAGGCTTCAAAGATATGTTCTTCGGTTGGCACATTTAATTCATCACGACGTATTAGATCGATAAGTTCTTCAAAACCTACGGAAAAAGACTCGTTGATTTAGTGTGTGTGGAATTTCGGCTAACCACCGTTCGATGGATACGTACTTAAGCTAAAAAATTCTTCGGATTGAGCTACTTTAGAGAAATAGTGATGAATATATTTCTCAGCGGCTGAGACTAGCTGAAGACATCCCATTGAATCGGCAAATTGTCGAATGCCGAGAACATTGTGTGAGTGAAACCTACATTACATAATATTGATAGATGTATGAATATGGCAAATATATTCGAGTAATTAACCTTGAAATTAAAAAATCAGCGCAAGCATCTCGTACTTCGTTTAATTGCAAAAACGATGCGCCCACCATTAAGCCCTGTACATTTTGATTATCAATTTTGACGACACCACTGTAGGCAAAATTAATCAAACTTTCCAACGCTCTACACAGTTAGGAAAAAAAATATTATAAATTATTGTTATTAATATTAAATTATTATGTAAAAATATTGCTGATAAACAAATTAAAAAAATATACGAACTGTGGTTCAATCTCTTTCATTGTTATCTCCTTGATACGACTCTCTGCCATATTGTGTGTAAACATCGCATAAAAATATGGAATTGTTGCAGCCAAAACAATTCTGTGTGCCGAAAATGACTGATCTTCAACCTTTCAACGAGATAAAGATGTTTCGTTGATTTTATTTGCTTGGTAAAATTTTACAGAAATATTTTTGATAAGGTCAGACCAACCCAAATTTTCATTTACCTTCAAGGTGACATCACACAGCTTTCCTTGGCGGCGGATTTCTTTCATTAGCGGAAAACTTTCAGCAAAAAGATCATTTTGTTTGAATAGCACATATTTGTCATCATCTATGCCACCGCTGTCTTTAAATTCCATTGATTATCCGCACAAGTTTTTATTTGACTATTTGTACACTTTTTTCCATTCAATATCTCTAAAATTGTTTTTGTTTAATTTTTTGTTGTTGTTGGAAATTAGACATAATTTAATTTGACAGCGCACGCACACCACCTTAGAAATAAAAATGTCCGAAACTGTATCATAACAACACCATCTTTGGTAAAAAGAAAATAGTTTAACATTTGAAGTGTTTTTAGTACACAAATTTGAATTTTTGTAATTAACACGTTATAAGTTGCCAATACTATAATATGTTCCTCTTCACTACTTATTTATTTATTTAACTAAATTGCCTTTCAATTGATTCAGGAGTAATCAGGTATATATATATAGTTCCAGTACCACACACTATCACGTTCATTAGACAATGTTCTTTACTAGAACCATTTTCTTATTTAATCACATATCTGATTGATACTTGATTCTACAGTATACCGAAAAATGAAGACACCACGAAAGAACTTCATGTCAAAAATCGAGCCCGCTAAAATACAAACTGTCATCATACCTACAATTTTCCCTTTATTTTGACCTCCACTATAGAGTTTAGCATCACTCGAATAAATCGACCATCGCTAACATTCTGATGTACATTATTGGGTAGGTGCGTACTTCATTCCACCAATTACGGAGACGATTTTTTGGGGAACACCTAAAAATTATGGAATTGAAACTTTGTCATTTTATTTGTCATATTAAAAATGTGTTTTGTGAAATGATTCAAGATGCATATTATTTTTTTGGGTCACCTTCAAAATATTCATAAATCTGTTCATATATCATTGGTTATGTATATACAGAAAACGTGTGTATGGTTATAAAAATGCCCATATATAGAAGCTTTAACTCTACTAGCTATATTGTAACTCCATATCGACTTTCAATCATTCAAAATCCCCAATTCCGCAATACCCATCGAAATAGTACATGATATGGGAATATAACTAACTATAGATAAAAATCGTATCCATAATCCACCCATACCATTTCTTTGATAATAAATAATCCCTAAATTATGATATTAACAAGATTTTTATCGTGTTTATTGCATTTTTACGAGAATTGAAGAAAATTCCATATTAATCATTTAGTTAATAGATTAATTAACCATAGGCAGACATTATACAAATACATATAAGTAGAGATTTTCAATTACAAAATAAATCATTTTCGTTTTAATCAAATCTATACCGCGTGATGAAAATGATGAAAAGCGATCAAATCGCTGAAATAAATTGTGAACAAATTGGCGGTTCAAAATTTACCATTTCCGTATTATTCGAATTGTGTTACACAATATGTGAAACCTATAAATGATATTTACGTATTTATTACATATAGACAGACATATGTACATTGCACATACAGGCACCTATAGTTCAGTAAATTTAGAGAAATTTACGAAATCATACAAAAATTGTCCATTTCAAAGTTCACCAAATGAAAATGTGTTTACTGTTGAATGACGTTCGAAAAAGGAAATTCTTTATATTAAAAAAAAAAACAAAATGTTACACTATGATGCCTGCACTATTTCCATGGAAAATTGGAAATTTAAAATTTGCATGAAAAGTATGTTAAAAATTGTAAAATGAATGGAAAAGATCTGTAGGCTAAAAAAAAAAAAAATTTTTTTCTCCTAGGATTGTCAATTTTCAGCTAAATTTGTTTATGATAAAAAAAAGCTTTGCATATTAAACACATTACTGATCATATGGTCCATTGTAATAAGCTTTTGGCTCTATATAAAATACACGTTTGAAGGTAATTTGATGTTATCCAGACGTATAGATTGGTATCAATGCATACAATCTGATTTCAGCGTAAATATGATCTGAATAATATTTTACTATTACTTTTAATTTGAATTTGCTTTATATGCAAATTTATAAATATGAAGATGAAGAAGCTGCAATTTCATTGTTGAATGTATTTGTATATGTACATATATGTGTATCTTTTTGAGTAAATATTTGAATAACAAAATTTGCACTAATTGCAATGCAAATTTTTAATTAGAAGAATGAATAAAATTATATTGTAAGAGGTTATTAGATTTTAGTTGCTTATCTATTTATATATGTATGTATGTAAAAGCCACTGAAATAACTTAACTTATGCGAATAAAATATCCTTGAAAATGAGATAAAATATGAAATTTAACTTTAACTTAACCAAAATAAATTATCCTAGTTCATGCCAATTACCTACAGGCTACAGCTTAATAACCAAACTTTTTTTTCTCGATGACCCGTTTGGCCGAAATCATCACTTTTTATAGAAAACAATAATAAAATAATAATAAATAAGATGGCATTCCAAAAAATGTAGACATTTGGCTGCGTTATTATTCTTAAACCCAAACGCCATTGTATCCACTAAAATGTTAACGCATGCGTTGCAAATTTTATGCCTGACATTAAATATTTTACCGGTGGATTATTTGCTGGGTAAAATTTCTTGTTTATGCCTGGGATCATATTTTATAGCCATATTTACCAGAATAGAGGTGATTATAGCCCAATCAGCTTCGTGACTAGGCATTCAGTGGAACGAATCTCCATTTTTCCATACAATCCTTATCTAATTTTACACGCTTTTATCTACGAATTTTCCTCATATTCTTTGACTCAATTTACACGGTTTAGAATTTAATTCCAATCCTCCTTTTTTGTATGCAAGCTCTGTCTCGTTTCACACGATTACGATTTGCACGATTTTCTGCGGAACGTATCTACCGTGCAAATCGAGGGATGAGTGGAAAATTATTATTGAATTTTTTTTTTCTTTTCCATCGTCTTAAAGAAAACATAAAAAAAAAAACTTTTTAAGATATCATTTAAATGTTTTACGATGGCTCTTTTAAATAATTTAAGGAAAATTCTTCAACCATACATAACAAAAAGGGATACTAATTAAAATTCCGAATATGTCCCGGTGATTGGGCGTGTATGTGTCGTTTTATGATAATTTTTATTTGGTCAAAATGTTCGAATTCGAAACTCAAAATTCTTATAAATTGATTAGCAGAAATGTTTGTGTTTTGTGACCACGTACACACGTGATTGTTATCCTAATATACTAATGACTAACTCAACAAACGGATAATGTACCTTAGACAAGACATAGTCTAGTAAAGCATGTACGAAATCAGTATAGGTATTGGAAATAACTTTCTCTATATAAGAAGAAAGTAAATCAATTAAATATTGTTTATTTAAGAAAGGCCTAAACTTTTTTTTTCCTCCCTAAATCTAGATAGGTAGATGTAGGAAGTAAGCATGTTGGTATAGGTTGGATAGATAGAAATATAATTTTATTATAGTTTGTTATCAAATTAATTATATAATTTAATTAATTTTTTAGCTATGGATATCTCTACTGTTCTATCTAGTTCTAGGTGATTGAGGCTATTCTATTGCTCATTGTATTGCATAAGATATCGAAGATTTTTTTTTTTAAATTACAACAACAAAAAACGTAAAATTATTTAACTTTAACTGATTTAATCGAAATATATAATAAATTTAAGCCAATATATATGTAATACATAGGTACAATTGTACACCCAAAAATTAAATCAATTTAATTAGCGTGAGGACTGGAAACGTGCACAGAAAAAGGGACTCTAGAACATATACCATTTTCACTTTGAGGAAAACATTTTGACAAGAAATTAATTTTACTTCATTAAATAAGTTACATTGTTGGGTTATACGTATGTAAATATACTTACCTATACACATACATATATATATATATGTATATATAAGTCAAATTATTAATTTTTTATTTTAAATATTCCAAAAATTATATGGCTTTTTAGGCGTTAATTACAGTGTTAATTGCCTCAGGTTTGCCGAGTGGCAATATTTGACATTTAAAATCCTCATTCTATTCTAAACCCCAAAAACATATTCCTAACTATGTAGAAGGCTGATATTTAAAATGAAAATATTAATAATTGGAATAATGAAAGTTTCGATATTAACATTAAAATTGGAAAAATAATTTATGTCAAATGCCAAATGCCAAATTCAATGAACTGAAATAGTCATAAATGTTAGTCCAACGAACTATTTGGTAATTTGAAAACTGAAATTTTTGACGAATACCATATAAGAATGCATGCGATAAACTTAAGTCGACTGGGGTACAGTTTTTCTACTTTTACATTATCTACACTAGAATGATTCACTCGATGTACGGATTTTTATACCCGTATGATGTTAATCGAAGGGTATTATAACTTTGGTACGGAGTTTGTAACGCCCCTTAATACTCA
>JANSTT010018993.1:0-12448 GCA_026745375.1 Platyura marginata | reverse complement strand
TATATATGGGAACCAGTGCAAACAAACAAGTTGTGCTAAACTATGTACAAGTATATCACAATAAATAAGGTGGAAAAAGAAAATAACAATAAAAAAGCATTAAGTAGACAAAAGGAAATTAAAAGATACACATACGATATTGCTTAGGTATGTAGTACATAAGACAAGAGTGGAAAACTATAGAAAACTAACAGTATGTTTAGAGTAAAGTGAGTAGATTTGTAATGAATTAACGATTTGTTGTTCTATTTGATTGTATTGTTGGAATGGAATAAGTCTTTTTATTTTTCAGATATTAAACATAACGAATCATTTACTTAATGAAATCACACATATTGTATCTCTAAATATGGACATTGCACATAAACATATACATATGTCAGTGACGTCCTGTGAAAATTTGTGATAGGGATTCAAAAGTAAAATATGAGTAGGTTATCCATAAACCCACACAAAATACAAATACTTACCTCGCGCACAACTCCTTACCAAACAAACAATTTCATATATTCAACCAATGGAATTGAATCTATCCAAGAAAAATTTCTGCTATACGCATATATTAACAACATTCTATTAACTACCTATCTCTTTCGCTGAAAATGAGCCCTACTAAGCAAACAATTCCATATATTCAACATTCAACGCAATGATTCAACCAAAGAAATTGAATCTCTCCTATACGCATATTAACCCATTTATAGAAAATCTATTATCTCTTTTGCTCTTTTGCTGAAAACATGTATATAGAAATACTCAATTTAAAAATTGAATCTGTCGTATAACTTAGCACAAAATATATTATTGCATAACTTTAGGCGATTATGTTCTAGTGATTATATCAAAATTTGTGTAAATAAAAAAAACAGATAAGCGGATTTTCCATTACGACAAAAATGTTTTACTTTTAATTATATGGGTAATTTACAACGGATTCATTGAATACGTTCAATCCGAGAACCGGACGTCACTGACATATGTATGTACTAATAGTTAAGAAATAAGAGAAAAATACAAAATATAGCATTAAAACCTTTTTTTTTTATTTAATTTGTTTAAACCTTTAATTACGTATGACAACTCTTGGGTGACCTGAAAAATTGTTACTAAAGTGCGTATTTTTAGTCAAGTAAATTAAACCAAGTTTAACATTTGGCCTCGTTCTATGTGCTAAAGTTATTATATAAACATTAATGCATGACAAATGATCTACACCGATATTAAAACATTTTTTTGTTTTTCTGAATGAACAAGACGTTTACAATTAAGGTTTTTGCTTCATTGAACATACTTAACGCTCATATCTTTTTTCGGACCAAAAACAGTATACTTATTTCACAAAAATTTTAAACAGAAGTAAATCGATTTGGAAAAACAGATTTTTCGCAGTATATACTTTTTATTAAATGAAAATTAACAAAACAAGCAAGTTAACAATCGGCCGATCACGATAGGTAAAGGAGAGTTTGTTGTTGTTGTTTTGTGTGTAAATGAAGCGTTTAAATTGCGCAAATTTTTGAAACCGTTCAAATGCAAATTTTTGGAATAGTTCATGTCACTAAAAAAACGTGCTTTAAAAAGTTAATCAATAGTCCTACTACTAAAACAAGCAAGCTCGTATAACTTTGTACCAAATTTCAATTTAAAATAATTTAAAAAATAATTAATTTGTTAAGACTATGGATTATCATGCAGCTGTTCCGATCTAGTTCCATTCTACTAGTTCCGGTTTCCACAAAACTTTCTAACAATTTTGTCTTGAAATAAAAATTTTAATGGAAGGAATTTTTATAGAACCATGAACAACTATATCTACCGTATTTTTTGTGTCCTTATATAAGTTGATTCCTATAGCTTGACAGAAAATGTACGTAAATGTATGTAATATGTATGTATGTTTGAGTATGTTAATTTTCACTTTAAAGAACAATCCAAACTACCAATTGAAAATTTGAAAATACTATCAAGATAAGCACCATCTTGCTCGATACTTAATGTTAGGTTAGGTTCAAAAGATATACATATCTGTAAAAGCTTTGGCCCTTACATAATTCATGTGGGGTGATTATCAGGATTTCCGGATACGGTCTGTAGTTCTTGAAAACCTCATGTTACTTAAAAGTAACACTACAAGGTTTGGTTCTTAGTTTGGTCAAAGTGTGGCGCATGGAAATATACATACTGGTATATCATGAAAATATAAAATAATTAAGCGTAACTTAAGTTTTTCTCGATTTTTTTGAATATTAATTTTGTACATTAACCTAAGTCAAAGAAACATTATTCATATTGAACCTAATTTGATTAAAATCAATAGACCAGTTATATATGTACTGTACAATATGTATAAATGAGGCTCTCAGCGCTAAATCGGTCTAACCCCAAATTTCTTGAACAGAGATAATGGAGTTTGAAACAAAAACGTACATATTAATGAATGTAGGTATATTATATACTTAGGTAGATTTTGAAAATTTGGCTTTTACTATATTATTTATCTCTGTTTCAACAAATTTTTGGGTTAGGACGATTTAGCGTTGAGCGCCTCAAATATAAATGATAGTGAAAATAGATTTCTCATTTCAGGTATTAGTTTGGTACAATTCATGTTTAAACCAATCGACATTATATTAATTCTTTGTTTCCCTGATTTAGGCCAATTTCGTGGTTTATGATATTGCAAGTTGGATAGATTTCAGAAAATAAATTCTCTCATATTCCATTCTAGTAATCCAAACACAAATTTTGCATTTATGATTTTTATTTGAACAGATCTTTGATGATGTGAACATAATTGGGACATAGCATAATGCCAAATGTATGTATTTAAAACTATTTATTTTCCCAATGTAAAAAAAACAAAAAAACAGTATACTATATAAAAACGTTCTTTTTGTTCTTCAGTGCATTTGTTTATATGCCGACATAACCGACAACCTGCTTCTTCTTATAATAAGTATTGTGTATGCCTATGCCTACCTATACCTATAATGTGCTCGTTCAACTCAGCTCAAGTATTTGTAATGTCATTTTGAATGCAAAAACCTAAAATTAAACCAATAAAACATGTCATTTTGTCATATTATAGGTAGAGACAATATATATATGGAGAAAAAGTGCTGAATCAATGAACAACCTGGGTGTATTAAATTTCAGCAGATGTCAGATGTTATTGTTCAGTGAGCAATTATAAATTAATTAGTTTTCAAAGAGTTGAGCGTACCTATTTAATGAAACGTCATGCATATTATTTTGAATTGACTAAGCACCATAGGTAGGGGTATTTTATTACAAAAGCAAAATAAAATTGGCTAGACATCAGAATTTATCTAAAGTAGGTAGAACACAAAAACTAAACGAAAAAAAAGAGAAGAAAATTCACAACAATGTTCTCTCATATCGTATAAAATAAATATAGCCTGGGTATTTTCCAACCTTAAAAATGTTCTTATTCGTATTTACAGGATGGTCAACGGGGACATTTAGAAGGACTAGCATCTGTATATTGTGAACTGTTAATGGCTCCCTTTGGTGATGTACTGAATGCTTTAGAAAATGCAAGGCAAGCAGCGTGGGCGGAAAGAAGCCCACAAAATAGATCTGGAATGTGCACGAATAGGGGTCACCGTGGAAGTTCAGCACAGGGAGGTTTGCCAAATAGTCATAGTCAGCCAATTTATGTGCCAGGAAAATATTCGGTAAGCAACTTTTTGTAGCACTTCTATTTATACTTATACTTATACTTATACTTATGTACAATCATAATAAATACGTGATATATGTCTATGTACACATTTGTTTTTGTGTCGAATAAAAGACAATCTAATAGCTTTCCCTCTATAACGGGTTTTTTTTATCTGTATATGGTAATACACTAACATTACAAAGGCTTTTCTATATTTACAGCCGTCAAGCTGTCTTTCCGATAAGGAAGAGGACGAGATTTATGGTTTTGGTTATGGTGTTTTTGCTCCAAGGGTTGCGAGGGGTGCATTGCAAACGACAGCAAATACTCAACAACATCAACTTCCCACGAACAATGTGCCTGCTGGTCAGCAAAGGTGTTTTTAATATATTTTTAATGAAAACGAGTAATTGCTTCATTTTGATGTCAAAGCTATAAATAATGCGGTACTCACGACTACATATAAGATATATGTACTTTAAATGTATTAAAAGGGTCGTGAAAGCTTGATAAAAAAAACCATTTTATTCTGCTAAAATTTCTTTTATTACCTTTTAATTCTACTTATGTCAATTGTGTTATTATGTAAAGGTATTTAAATGCTACAATAAACAATAACTTAAAGTAACTTTTAAATCCTTTCAAATAGACCAAGAAAGCTTTTATATCAGTTTATGTTAATAATTTTAAGATTATAAGTTCAAATTAGAGGAAGGTATACATGGTTGGCTCCCCCCCAGTAGTTGATACATTGTGATTATTGTGATATAGTAAAACGTAAAACCCGATTACTAAATCAAATTCTATTAATTTCATAAAATTTCACGTTGTTTTTTTTTGTTCAACTTTATTTATCTTGTTAGTATTAAATAAGTATTTAGTAAGTCTTAATATTAAAATAGCCAGTGACAAGTGAACTTATTTTTTTTGTTTTGGAAATTTTGTATTTTCTTCATAAGGGACGTGGTTATAATAAAAGTGGTGCTATTTTGAAGAATTGTAAGTTTTGTTATTTTAAATTTAATAAAACAAACAAATAATTAAAAATTAACTTATTAAATTTAATTACAACTAGGGGTGCCAACTACTAAAGAAAGGGTCCCAACTAATAGAAAAAAGTTGCCGTCAGCTACAATATTTTATTTTTTTCTTGTATTTAACCCTAATCCTACCAAGATATTTTTTAACAAAACCTACTACTATTGCCTTAGAGGTATTTATGAGAAATGTCTGTATTTTTACAAGGTAAATTTTATAAAATTGATTTATTTTATCAAAACTTATGTAAAAAAAATTATTTTACTTTTTCGTCTCGTTGAAAAATCAAACGGCACATGTTGGTAGGATTAGAGTTAATATTTGCAGTAATTTTTTCTCGTAAAAGTCTCAAAATTTCGATTCTCAAATAAATTTTACATAAGAAAAAATATTTAATTTCTGTATATAGCACAATATTAAGACAATTAAATGCCTTAAAGTGGCAACCATTAGTGCTTTTAGCCTATTACGAAATATAATAATATTATTATTGTTTTTAGTAGAACTTAATATTTAATTTTCGTCAAGGACATTTTTAAAATATACTTGCATTTAATTATTGCATGTGTTTAATAGCATGTAGTTAGCAACTTAGACATAAAATTTAAATTAATTAGTACATTTATTCAAAAAAAAAACTTACTTTTTGCACATCTATTTTTGCTGTACAACAAATAAATATTGATTGATTAAAAACCCTAGAAATGATATTAAATTAATTGTGGCAACGTAACGGTACGTCGTGGAACTTTTTGGTTTAGTTTTGAAATATTCATTTTATTATTCTCTATAATTTTTATAAAATTTATTTTTACTCTATTCAGAATATATTTCGTGTATATGAATGGTTTATATCAAAATTAGATATACACACCCCATCTTCCCTACACCTTAATTGCTCCATTACAATAGAGATTTTACTCTTGGAGTAGGTACTTAATAAACTGTAAAAATTTCAGCTAGATTTAGTCGAATATTCACCATTCATTTTTCGATTTAAAATTTAACGTGAAAGACAATGGTGATTTGATTTTGAATTAATAGTCAATGATTATTTAATTTCTTCATAGTCCATACCATATAACTCAGAGCGGTAATTTGTTGATATGAAGGTTTTTGCTTCATTTGTATTCCGGTTGCTTCTTTCTGTAATTTTCTCTAAGTGTATACATATCGTTAAATTTTGAATAAATAGATAATCTGAAATTAACGACAAAAACATTAACGCAAACTCTAATTTAGCTTCCACTCACAATATTAGAAAACTAAACTAAAAAGACTGTTAGTAATGCACGCTTTTTATTTCAATTAAAGTTTTTTCTCTTGGACTAGAGAAAACGCCCATTTATCGCTCATCTATCTATGTACTGTTTTAAATAAATTATTTTTTTCTATTTTACTCAGCAGGTGTAATTTCGTGTCCTTTATATTCAATATTATAATTATTTTGCCCCTTCGTCGTTTTCTTCTCTTTTTTTATATTCTTCTTGTGATTTAAATTTATAATTTTTGATAACCCCCGAAGCGGTTTAAAATTTACGTTTCTGTTCCAACATTTACTGAAATTCCTTTTTATCTGTACAACAAATCTTAATTCATTTTATAACAGTACACCTAAATAACCCAAACAATTGAACATTAAAATGAAAATTGAAAATTTACTGAGTAAATATTTTATGCAAATGTTTCATTCATTCACCAAAAATTTAATTACAATATTTTAACACTTCGGTTTTATATTTCTAGTTGTCTTAGTCCGCGGTCAGCGTATTTCTACGAATTTCCCCCCACCGGCAGTAATGGTAAGTTTTATAATATTCAGCAAAAGGATAATCTATGTTAATCTAACGTTATGGATGTTTTGTAAATTACAGAAGGCAGAGAGACAAAAAAGAGGACGACATTAGCCAGATTATTAAAAGGACTTAAAACTGTAAATAGAAGAGATAGGACGACGAATAATCAAAATACTTCAACACAAGTTAGGGTATGTGTTACAAAAAAAAGTATAATAATTATTGATCTTATATATACTTATATACATTTATACGTCTATATATGTATGTATAAAGAAAGACAATTATTATGTATATGTATATAATGTAAGTATAATATATACATATACATATACATATAATATATATAAGTATATAATGTTTCTAAAGATACACTCATATATCCAAATAAGTACATAAAAGAATGATATTCTCTCAGCTCGCAGTTTTTAAATGGCGGTGAAAAACACTTCCTTTATTGTCTGAAAATTCTTTATTTTTTTTACTTGCTAAATGCTCTTAAATTACACCCCCTGGGAGAAATCTAATGTATTCATCAAATTGCAGACTACAGACATGTCTCAAGCGAAAGTGCATATATATAAAGAACTGTCTGATGAAAAACAAATGATCTCGTGTATAATACATACCTATCCATGTCTATACGAAGGTACAAGTACTTGTGCATGTACATATATTAAATAGGTGCGCTGGATATTACTATACGTATAATATGTGGATAATGTATAGTATATAATATGCATGAATACTTACACACATGTTTTCTTATGTTTTACGTTTACATATATGTAATTACTACATACGAGTATACTGTGGAGGTCAATGTTGCAAGTTACAATATTGATTTTTATCAGGAAAAAAATGTAAATTACTTTCATTTTATATCTATGTATTTAAATATATATGTACATACGTGTCTATATCTACATAAGGATGCAGTCTTAAATTTTGATATTTTTCTGGAAAACTCGGAGCTTTTTTGAAATTTTGTTCTTTGCAGCAATTTCTTATACTTACTTGTTAGTAAATTAGGAAACTCAATTATTCGTTTGGTTGTTTGGTACAAACTATACGTGGAATTTTAAATTTAGTCAAATCTCTAATCCAAGGCCAGAACTCAGATTCTCTTTCTCGTGACTATTGTCATATGACCATTATTTTCGAAAAGTCATCGGTGAGTTTGAAAATTGCGATTCTGTTTCAGTTATTATCACCATTATTATCACCATTTTCATGTTTTAGTTACAAAATTAAGATATTTATACGAAATTAGGTAAGATATTCGTTTAGTATATTTACTTTGTCAACCAAAACAGCACAATTCACACCAGTGTTACTGCCCGATGCAAGAAGAAATTACTAAAAGAGAAATTTAAACTGAAGAGACAATAATTATGGGTTGGATTGGAAGTGGTGAAGGCATATCTTCTTGAAGTCTCCAATAGTGCCCCTTGACTGAGAAAGACATTCAGTTCGTTCGTTTTGGCTCACTCACCTTAGCAGAATCGGAAAATATGAGTGAATGACTACAAAAATATGAGTGACTATGATTTGCGTCTGTTATATAACTGAGTCATTCACTCACTTACCAGAATCTGGGTGCTGTTCTAGCAATCAACAGTGACAAAAGAGAATAGCACGAAATGACTGAATGACTTGAAAGATTAAATTAAATTCAACATTATTCAGGCTCTCTCAAAGAATTTTGCATTGATTTATATAAGTATATATGTATGTATTGTTGCGCCTCGACATGACGAAGGATACAGTCAATTTGCCTTGTGTTTACAATGTGACATAAATATTAAGAAACGTATATTTATTATTGACTTTGTGAAAACTACGCAAAATAATAAAACTAAACCTGTAATTTCTGAAAAAAATCATTCCATTATAAAACTCAAGCTATACCTATACCTTATGATTCAACTGGAAAAGCGATTGATTAGTTTTTTCCACCTACAAGTAACTTGCATGACTTCAATTTCTAAATATGATGAAAAAATCAATAACAAGTTTTTCATTTATATAAAATAGGTTTGGCTTAATTGATTAATCAAATTAATTCTATTTGGGTATACATTACTAAGAGATTTATACATTTGATAGCAATAATGACAAATAAGTTAAAGTAATTGCCACATATTTCCATTACCGCATCACGTTTGGTCCATAAGTATAAGGTTCTTTTATGATACATAAAACGAAGAAACGAAAGAAAACCCAATTAGTGTAATACTCTAGTCAACATTTTTCGAACAAAAATACAAATAAAAGTTGTGACGTTTATTTTCCCTAAACCTAAACCAAAAAGGAAAGAAAAAAAAACCCACATAAATCCTCCCCTCTACATTATAAAAAAAAAGAATTACAAGATTCTCACTGCAATAAGTACAAACGTCAAATGTATATATTATATTTAAGATAAAATCCGACGTCTGTACGTAATTTCATTTATAAACTTCACACTTACGAAGAAAATTCTCAATCAAGAAAGTTAAAGTTACTTTTCTGCCAAGTATTTAGAAGTATTTTATTTGGTACGTGACCCTAAAGACACCAAAAGGATAATATATTTCTTTTAGATTATCTTAATGAAAAGTTATTTGTTTGTTAACCATTAGCATTTATAATTTATTTGGTAAAACTCTTACGACATTTTAAATTAATTTCTTTTCTGTTTTCTCTATATTTTTTTCTTGGTTTCATCAATTGCAGACAACTGAAAGACTGAGACATTTCCAAATGAATGGGGGACCACAGCAAAGTTTTGAGGAAACTATACATAGGGTAAGTACTTAAAAAAGAGAAAGGAACAAGATTATTTCCACTTAAACTTATCTAATAACTAAAACTCTACTACATACATATTTTTTTTAATTTTAATTTTAGCTAAAAGTTCAAGAAGCGATGCGAAAAAAAGAAAAATTTCAACGTGAGCACGAAGAGGTAAGTGTTATTCATTATACTTGCTTTGCGTAAATTGTAGCCGAAAATTCAGCAAAAACTTTTTCCGAAGCTAAACTTAGTATAGAGAGCCTGCACGTGACATCACGTACTCAACATTGCTATAACTTTTATAAACTTATACGACCACTTGATTCATTTTAGTAAGGAAAACTTTATCTTAAATCAATGTTGCGGATTATTTTAGAGCACGTTGACTTATCTCGTTTAATAAAAAGTTTATTGGAAAAATTGCAAGACTTAAGCTTAACAAAATATATAATATAGCCGAAACATAAAAAATACTTTATTTGTTTTATGTCTTATTTCGTCTTATTATTCCTTGCTTGTCACTATATTGTTACAATAAGCATACCGCAATCCAAATAGAGGCGCTTCCTATATTTGGAACAAAGCGCTAACTCACAAGATACTTTCTTTTCTGTTTGTCTAGTCACGAATGTGTTGAGGAATGGAAAATTGCTAACTAATTCGTTGGGGCTTCAATCTGCTGGAATACTGAAGGCTACACTCATATAAAATACATATTGAGAGGGTAGCTACAGTATAGAATTGAATTAAAATTTGTTGGAGGACCGAAGGTATCTTCTAAAAACTGTTTCTGGACCTAAATATGAATTACTGTAAGTCACTGCATTTTCGCATAACGCAGTCTTGAAATTTTCAAATATTAATTTTCTTACATAAAATATTCTTTAAAATACAAATATGGTTAACTCTATCTAAATCTAAATTAAATGTATTTATTTTTCTATAACCTGTATCATGTTTTCATGAGCTGTGTTAAGAATTAGTCGAATTAATGGAAAACCATTCAAACTCAACCAAAATTTCAGTAAAAACAATTCAAATTCAACTGAGATTTGAAAGTTGAATTTTTTTTGAAATTTTTTATAATTGAAAAAATAGCATTTTTTTTATTTGCAACGTATCCATAATTTTCTATAGGTTCCTTGTCTTGTATCACGTGACATTTTTGTGGAACCTAACCTCCGCGTTGTACGAGGGTTACCTGTACATGCTTAATTATTGGATACTTAAGCTTCAAAGAACTCGTAGTTTAAATCGGCCCTATTTTCTGATTTCTACTGAGAGAGCGATAACGACAAGTCACCTTTTCACTCACTGGATTTAGTAGCGCTGTACAAGATGCAAAAAACCGATTAAATGGCTCAGTGATATAGGTAATGTCTTTGAAACGAGAGATCCCGGGTTCGATCCCTGTGAGGGAGTAAAATATTAAGCATTTTTCTTTTGTACGGAGTTTGAGCTTTAAGTCAAATTCCACTTACAACTGTAGGTCTAGGGTGTCATTTAAAGGAATAATTGCTAAAAAATTGTCGATTCAACGAAGGAAACATTTTAAATGTTAGAAAAACATCTGAAGTATGAGATTTGTGAAATATGATGGCAGTTATAGTATTTTCAACTGAAATAATGTAAAAGTACCAAGATTGAGGCCTGCAATGCTGGCTGTACTAAGTAAAGCTCTGTCAAAACGGAAGCTAAACTATTCACAATAACGTGAAACTCCTGTAGGCAAATAATTCCATACGTTAAACAAGTAAAGATGCAAGAACGCAGAAGAATACTGAACCCATAACAAATTTTAATCTTCATCAATAAGATTCAAAGATCCAATAGCTTCTCAGAGGAGATGGGATTCATTAGAATGGTACCTATGGGGTACAATTAAAAAAAAATACTGTGAACAGATTACACACATTTTTCATTTGTCTAATAAATTCATTTAATTTTAATTTTCTTTCGTGCCATAATGTTATTTCAAAATTTTCTACCAGAAAAAACAGCTAAAAATATAGAATCCTAGACACTTTTGAATTATGACTGCAATTTTCTTTTGAGCACTAAAACATAACTTATTTAACATCAAAAACTGCAGCATTTTAAGAATTCCAATTTTCTGTGCCAAATTCTTACAATTTTCTTTTGTGGGAGTTCAGACAAAGAGGCACCTAATGTACAATAATAGGACAACATCGAGACATAGATACTTTACTTAGGTATGTATGTACTGTACAATTATACATAGTATATTCGTACATTATGTACAGATGCATAGCACACACAAAAAAGGAACGTTTTACCGTTAAATAGCATTGCACAATGCACAATTAACATTCATGAATACTATTAAATCCTTAATTGCATTATGTCTGTCAATTAATTACAATTATTTGAGGACAAATTTATTGACGCGTTTATTTTTAAATTAAATGTATCGATAGAAACGAGATGGGCACCGGTATACTCGTATATGTAATACCGGTTGAAACAAACATATGTACAATTGTACATATTTACAAGGGGTTTGTGGCTATAAAATTCGATATTATTTTCCAATTTTCCATTCAGAAATACAAGTTTTATATTGTTGTTTGTAATGGATTAAAATTATATTCAAAATTCATTTAAAAGTAATGAATTTGTGAATTATTGATCAGTTTCCATTGGAATAGGTACATATATTTTTGGGTTTATTTACATATATTTGCTTATTACTCCACAATCTACATAGATAGATAGGTTAATACTTATTTTATTTAAAATTACTAATTACTAAATTACCTAATAAGTAATTTATTTGCATTATATACGGGGTAAGTCTTTAGTGACAAAATGAACGATTGAGGAGAAGATGGAAGGAATATCAACCGAAGATTTGAAGATTTTTTCAAAATCGTTCCTATAAAATAAAAGGTTCATATTTTAACCAGCCTCCCCCTTCGATAAACTTCATTATTGCATTTTTTGGTTCTCTATGAAACTTATTAGAGACCACCCTGTATGTACACTTAATAAAAAAAGTCTCCGTACGATGCTATTTCGTGAATATAATCTATTATGGCGTCTTTATTAGTGAGGTTTTCAAAAAAAAAATTTTTTATTTTTGAAATATAATTAATATTATGTCTGATCCATAAGAAAAAATAATTAAAAA
>JANSTT010018992.1:0-12454 GCA_026745375.1 Platyura marginata | reverse complement strand
ACACTTCACTTGACATATGAAGGCGAAATGAAGCGAACTTAAACAGATTCGACACTAGAGCCACCACCGTTTAAAACAAATAATAACTCTTCAACAATCAGGTTGTCGCACCACTATAGTAGATTTTATAGAGTGGCCGCTAACTAAAAGTATCGAAGTTATTCGACATTCACACATTTTTCACATCACTAATCAATTTCTAATTTAACCCCAGTCCTACGAATTTTGAAGAAATTAGGAATAATGAACAAAATATTTTACAACAAATCAACAATTCAAAAGACATGTGAAAGGTTTTATACTGACATTTTCCAATAATATCATCTGGCAACGCTGTTTGACATAACCGCAAAATCCAACATCAAATTGAATTGCAGTGACTAGCAAAAACACACAAGTAAGTACAAACAATATTTCATTTTATTGCCTAAAATACCAAATTATTGTATAAATTATATCGACTTAGACCAAATTTTAATAATTTTTATTCATTGAAAAGAAAATGGTGTAGTGTAAAATGTCTTTGTTGGTGGTGCTCCGGTATCACTAAACTATAAAAATTTGGGTTCTCATTTGGTCAGAAAAGAATATTGTGCAACATACCAGTTAGTTTTTAATTAAATTGTTACATTTTATAATGGTTAAACTCAATTTTTCCTGTTCCTGTAAACGGAAGCGTCCGTTCAGTTAAGTTTGTACTCCAAGCGCAAACACTACCCCACTCCCATGGACATCGTTCATCTTACTCGGATATATACTAATAAAGTAATCTTATAGAAAGTAACGAGTTTATCTATTATAATAAGTAGACTTTGTCGTAAAATTAGATAATTCAATATAATTATTTCTAAGGGTAGGGGTCACTGAACTCGGAGCATATAAATGAAAAGACTTTTTAAAGATCTGTACACCTATAAGACAAACTAGATCGTTGCAAACTATAATCATTAATTTTAGCTAAATTCTTTCAATAAACCCAACAGATTGGTTGAAGGTACCAATAATATCTTAAATTTTTTGAATTCAACTGTTCCTATCAAATCGTGTTTAAATTAAAACTACATTTTCTGTATGGTGGCTTAATGGCGTTATTAAATTAGACAAAGAAAAAAATAAACACAAATATTTTTACTATTTTAGAAAATATAACCAAACGGCAACATGGTCGATAATCGTTTTGATAATCTCACAAATATCGATGGGGGGCGTATAGTTAAAATGGAAGTTGACTATACGAGCGCTTGCGATGAGAAAATCCCGCTTTATTTGGCCGAAGCAAAAGATCCGAACAAATTTAACCAAGCAATTGAAAATCTATTGCATTTGGAAAAACAAACTCGTCTAGGAGCTGATATGATTTCATGTTCACGAGTTTTAATTGCAATTGTTCAAATATGTTTTGAAGCCAAAAATTGGACGGCCCTCAATGAATATATTGCACTGTTAGTTAAGCGTCGTTCTCAACTAAAGCAAGCCGTTGTAAAGATGGTACAAGAATGTGTTACCTATGTCGATAAAACACCCGATAAAGAAACAAAATTGAAACTGATCGATACTTTACGGACAGTTACTGAGGGAAAGATTTATGTTGAAGTGGAACGTGCCCGATTAACGCAAATATTGGCCAGTATTAAAGAGGAAGATGGTGATATTGCCGGTGCAGCAGCAGTTATGGAGGAATTACAAGTGGAAACGTATGGTACGATGGAAAAACGTGAGAAAGTCGAACTAATATTGGAACAAATGCGATTATGTTTGGCAAAACAAGATTTTGTACGAGCTCAGATTATTGCGAAAAAAATTAGCATAAAATTTTTTGAAGATGCTGCTCAGCAAGATCTCAAATTTAAATATTATGGCGTAATGATTCGACTTGATCAAGATTCATCATTCTTGAAAACGTCACGTCACTATCAGGCCGTTGTTGACTCTGATGTTATTATCGAAAAACCAGAACGCCGTCAACGTATGATTACATGTGCTGCATTATATTGTATTCTTTCGCCATATGACAATGAGCAACAAGACATGATGCAAAGATTATACAAAAATAAACTTTTGGACGAGACGCCAATGTACAAAGAGCTTCTTCATTTGTTTATGTGCAAGGAGCTAATTGATTTTGACTCATTGAACAATATATATGGCAAGGAATTGCTCAGTTTTGATATATTCAATCAAGAAGTGGCTCATGGCAAAAAGTGCTGGATCGAATTAAAAAATCGAATTATCGAACATAATATTCGAATTATCTCGAATTATTACACTCGTATCACAATGGCTCGTCTAAGTGAACTGCTTAATTTGCCTGGTGGCGAGACAGAGGAATATTTATCTCGATTGGCTAACGGCAGTATGTTAACGGTTAAAATAGATCGTCCGGCTGGAATAATTTATTTTTCAACAAAGAAAGCACCATCCGATGTATTGAACGACTGGGCACAGGGCATCAATGAATTGATGGGATTGGTCAATAAAACTTGTCATTTGATCAACAAGGAGGAATGCATTAACAATGTGATAAGTCTTTAAATAGTTTGTCATTTTTATTCATTGTATTTACATATTGCACACGATGTTTTGCATAACAAATTGTATGAAATTGGTGTAAACATGGTGGTAATAAAAAAAAAAGAACAGAAAAGACAAATCCTTTGAAATATAACAAAAAAAAAATGCGGATGGACGGACAAACATTTCGCACATTGCTGAGTAAATATTGATAATCCCATAAGATTAGCCTGGGATTAATGACGCTGTCACACCAAAGGTAAGAAAATTAAATTTCTATTTAATTTTTTAATTTTTTCTCTACCTTCCAAAAGTTATGCGGGGATTTATCTATCATTCCTCTATCATTTCTTAAATTTTATGAAAAAAAAACTAAACCAATTTTTGAAAAATGACGTATTTTCATCATCTTTACAGTATAGTGTTTGGTGTATTTGGAGAGAGACGGTACACATAGTCAGTTGAACTTATTCTCATGTTTAATGTTAATATAAAAAAAAAACCCAAATTTAACCAGCTAATTTTAATTTAGATAAGCTGGAAACATTCATAAAACATTTATTTAGAAGTTGCATATATAATGAAATTGTTTTTTTTATGGAAGTGGCCATGGCAAACCATTCAAATCAACGGGTCCACCCAAACCAGCATCAGCTTCTAGTAAACTCATAATCACAGCCATTTCAGCTTCATCATTTCCATCCGAAGATGTAGGTTGAATCGGTGGTTCTGGTATAGTTGAGTTGCTCATCAAACGAACGATTTCTAAATAAATAATTTATTTGTGATGATTAAAAAAATTGAAATTCAACAGTAAAAAAAAAAAAAATTTCACCTAAATCGGGACTAGCTACTGATGAACTTCTAAATGAATTAAATGTTGAAAATGTCCCATCAGTTCGTGATGATAAATTATTTTTTTTTTTCGGTACATCTAAACCAGATCCACTATTCTCACTTGATGATGTAATCTGCACAGCCGATTTACATGAATTATCTTCGGATGGAACTGGACTATTTTCTGGAAATGATATCTTATTTAGTATATTTTGTCCTAATAGATGTTTTTTTTTTAAATTTTTTTGTTCTTTCAATTTTTAACCTGCAGACGATTCGACAGTTTTTCGTTGAAAATCCAATACTTCGTCTGCGATTTTTCTTCCAATCTTGCTCGCTTCAATTTGCATATTTATTAAACCTTGCATGTCTGGTTCGTTTGCTAGAAAATAAATTCGAGAATCATTTTTTTAGCTAAAACAGTGTACGCATATCTTAGATGTAACTAAGGTCTATGTAACTAGAGGGCTTACTCTTGAAAACGACAGTCGTTTAGGCGTAAATTAAATATTGTCTCTTTAAGCACATCCACTACATCAATTTACCAAATGTCAAAGCCGTTTACCGGACCTATTCATGTGTTGTTGACGATGGTATTGATTGAGAGTAGAAAAAAAAAGATAAACGACACAAATATGCGTCTTATCGTTTTAGTTTGAGTAAGCCCTCTGTACTACGCTGAGTTTGAATGGAAGTCCACAGTGAAATAATTTAGTATCATTTTTGTTTAATTAATTTAATAACGACATTGATATTTTTTAACATGTTCCTTTTTAAAAAAAAGTTACGCTATGACTATTGGAACATTAATTCTTAAGAGTTGTCACTGTAATTTTGCACTCTTTACATTTTTGAACAACTTTCTTTTTTTTTTTGGCTTTTAACTTGTATCTATTTAAATTTATCTGAATTTCTATATTATTACGTACTTTTAACCAAACTTCGTTCCAAAATCTTAAAAATCATAGGTATTATGTATGAATTTGCCATGACCAGTTGGCCTCAATCTGTTGATTTAATAATAATATAAATAATCAAATGTAAACTGAACGAAATGTAACGTAAAGGAACGGAAAATTGCTTAAATTTCAAAACAGTTTTCCGTTACGTTATGTTTTATGTAGAATTTCAGATGGACGATTACATAGATTTAATAATAATTTGCTAAAAATCATTCAGTTTCTAACAATTATTTTTTAATAATCAATTGCTTGGTTGTTCTCATAAAAATTTTTAAAACTAGTTGCTGAACAGAACGGTAAAATGAGAGATATTTGAGTGCTCTTTGAATTTTAATTTGGTAAAGTGCACCAAAACTACGCTCATCTAACAATTCTGTAAATTTACTCGTGTATATATTACATAACTCAGAATTCGGACAAGGGATTTATTTGATTTTATCTCTTTCCACTAATAATTTTTATTAAAACAAATAAAAATTAACTTACGTTGATTGAAATAATCAACATTTTCTGATAATTGGCCCTGACTTCCATCTGTTCCATAAGAAGCAATGTCTTCATTTCTGAAAAAGAGTTTAATTATGTTAAGTTTACATAATTGAATTTGGTAGATAGCTTTTTTGGAATATTTGTACACACTTTTATATAAATAAATATAAATTGCAATACATATTTGCATAGGAAGGTAAACACTAATACAATCAAGTGGAAAAGCTTTTGTAGTTTCCCAACACCCAGCAGCCTCTATTTTCCTTTACCTTTCAATAAATTGATATTTGATTAAAAATTTTGTTTTTAGTTTTGCCAATGTTTATGGGTAAACAAACGGATGGGCAAAAAATTTTTTTTTTTTTATTTTTTCTCAAAATCAGGTATACTTACAAAATTACAACATTTTTCGATAGTAGATATTCTACATCTCGAGTCCAGGGATTTTTAAAAGATTTCCATTCACTTTGTAGCCGTACAAAACCCATGTCTCTCGTTCGAAAACGAAAAATTGGTGTTGTCACTTTCTCACCCAATTGTAGGACCAATTTGTGTGATTCGCTCATTGCCGAAATATCTTCATGATGATAATACTCGTACATGCTGGTTCCCAATAATTCTTGTGGCAAAAATCCCAAACATAGTGTCGCTCTGTAAATAGACAATTTTAATGTTTTTGTTTTAAGGCAAATTAAAAAAAATAATCTTTTTACCGTTGATCGACAAATATAAATTTTCCATCCAAAGCGTGACGAGAATTAAATTCCATTGAATTGATATTTTGATAATTTGGCATCAATGAGGCTGAAGAGAAAATATTTGGCGGAATACGGCCGATGGCTACCAAACAGGATAAACTGCAATCAATATCGGTATCTGTTTCTTGTTCTTCCAAATTTAATTTAGTTGGTGACCAGGACTTAAGATACCCGGTACAATGTATAACACTGTATTTTCTGTCGGAATTTATTTGTGGTCGCGGTATGTGGCTTGCATCGACGGTGTCACATTCTTTTTTTATTTCGGCTGATGCTTTGTCTTTCATTCGACAAAAAAAGGAGCGTCGAGCACCCGGACACAAGCAATATACACCTTGGGCATCATTTCCTATTAATGGAAGCATAGCTGCAATTTAATGAGATTATGTATACAACAGTACGTTAGAAAAATATTCGTACCCTCAATTAAGTACATAATACATTTTTAATGCAAAATTGTATGTTGAACTTTCACTTCCAGCTTTACTTTTACAACAAAACAACAAAAATACTTACTTGTAGGATCTACAAGTCTATCTCTAGTTGCTATATCTGAAGATGATAATTGTTCCTTTACTTTAGCAACGTCTTTTGGATGTAGTATATCAAACCAACTATGACCAATCAAATCACTCTAGTATTGAGATTTATTACAATTATTTATGAAAATCAATTTGAAACAAATATTTAACAATACCACTGAGTAATGCAATACTTCTGTCACAGACTCGGACACATACAGAATACGACCTCGATCACATCCAACAACAAATAAGAATCCTTCGGCCGCTTGCAGTATTAACATTTTCAGTTCATGATCGGACAGAAATGATGGTTTATATAGTCCTTCTGTGTAGGAATTTACAGCTCCTCGTATTGATTTTAAATGTTGAACGGCCATACGTAGTACTGTGAGTTTGTCCAGTTTTTTTGTTTTCGAACTATTGCACATTGGAACCATTGTCGACAGTTCGGTGATGTAAGTGTTCATTTTATCACGTCGACGTTTTTCGATCTCACTGTGGTTTTGTCTGACATAGAAAGAGGAATGTACATTTATTTAAGCATTTAATTCTCTTCTTATCAAAATAACTCGGACAATCAGTAATTACGAATCAAATAAGAACCAATTATGACTCTATGTAGGAAACAACTATATAGCTATCAATGAAAGATAAAACTAGAACTATCCATGTTCCATCGATAGAGAGTCACAATTGCTCCAATGGAGAATTATAGTGTTCATTGAAAAATTTTTAAACTTACTTTTTATTGTCATCGTTGGTTTTTATTGATCGAGCATCATCGCTAGTATCATCATCAAATTCATCACTTCCATCTCTAGAGAAAAAAAATGTCTGATTTTATTGATATTTTTGCTTTATCAAATCTAAAAATTAAAAAAAACTAAAAAAATCTTTAAAACACAGCTCGCAAACAAATTTATAAATAAAGGAGCCGAAAAGTCAAATAGTAACTTCACACATCTTCCAACATTTGTATTGTTCCAATTAAGTTTCCTATACATGAAATTGAAATCTTAATCAAAATATTTCCTTCCCGCTATGCCTCTCAGGTATTTATCAGAAAACATCAAACAAAACGGACTATTATAATTGACTTAATTACATTTCAACAATAATTCCCACATGACGTCATGAAAATACGAGTATAACCTTTAAGAATGCACTTGTGGGATTTCCCGTACGTAAATTTATTGGAAGTTATAGAAATCAGTCAACTTGAATTATTATTTAAAAGCAATGTCGATGAAGGGTTAAAATATCCCTTCTTGACATAAAATTTAAATGAAAATTGTATTTATGTTTTGTGGTATTTTTGTCTAAATATTTATTCTACATGCAGTACCCATAATACAAGAAAATTGTCATTTTATATTACTCGTACGCGTACCTAGGCATATGTTGTTGAAGGGGCTTAGGAATTTGTTTTTGTATTAGGCACATTGTTATGAAATATCGTATTTTATTTTTATATAAGACACCCCCCTGTGGTTCTTTGTATGCCTAAACGTTAGTCAAATATCAAATTTATCTATCTATATAATATTTGGTTATATATATTTACAACGTTTACAGTTAGAAATGGAGAATCAAATGATTTATCAGTGGCAAGTGGTCGATTTAATTTTTGTCTATGTATAAATACCTTTTGACTATAATTCGCTTGATATTTTCATAAATTTAATCTTATCCTTCATCCGAGCGCGCGAACGGTAATTTACCGTCACATTAATAAAAGCGCAAACGACCATCCTGTTGGTGTGTAGGGGAGTGGAAGGGAGTTGTATTCTCTAGTTACGATGTTTAACACTAGAATTTTGAAGATTTGGACTGAAGCGATGGGCAAAAAATGCTGAATATAGGGAGACGGTAAACTACCGTCGCGCGCCCGCTGAAGAGGGCGCACCCGGATGAAGGTTAATTTAAGTAAATATTTTCGAAACAATATGTCGACCAAACCATTTTCGCGTTTTTACGTAGTGCTAAGCAAACTGATAAGTTTAACCCTTAAATGATTCAAATTATTACTTTTGTCAAATTTTTATGATACTAAAAACAGTTATAGTAAGATCTTGTTTAGCGCTGATTCGATATAACGCGGTCTGTTCAAAGCTTAAAAAAAATGCGGTACTTCCCCTAAATCTATGTTTATTTGATGCGTTTACTCTCATGCAACGTGTGTTCATTAGCAGTAAAACTGGCCACCCTTTCAATACAATTTGGAGTGCTGTGTAAAACGTTATTAGTTTATTTAAAATGACCTCGTTGAACGCTGTCTCAATTAGAACTTTGTCGTCTAGGACAGCGATTCTTAACCTATGGCGAGAATTTTAAAAAGGGTCGCGTAAAATTTTCAAATATTTAAGAAATTTTTTTTAAAGAAATTTTTATACTTCCAAATTTATTTATTGAAGCTCTAGAATCTAGACTGAAATGCTAACTGCATTAACCGCATTGGACTACGTTCGTTAATTCGCAATGGCGCTTATTTTAACCTTCGTATATTCACAATTTGACATAAAATCGCAATCCTTCGCAGTGCAACCATCGTTAGTTTATTAATTGCAATAGCGAGCTTCATCGCAATTTTGCGCATAAGTCAAAACTATAGACACAATTGCACTGCGAAAGCGATATAAGTATATTGACGTTGACATTTGTCAAATTGAGATTTCATTCATAGACTAAAACATTTCACGACCTACCGTTATGGCCCTGGTATCAATTTTATGTAATTTCTAGGGTTTTTAATCATTTACTCAAAAAATTTGGGCCAAATAGTTCAATGACAAATGACAGAAAATCGCAATCCGTCGCAATAGATCGTTCAATTTAGGTCTTTTAATGTGTTATGTACATATGAAGGAACATAAATGGGGTCGCATTAAATCCTCACCATAAAATTGGGGTCGTGGTGCAAAAAAGGTGAAGAACCGCTGGTCTAGGAAATGCATTCTAAGCGCTAAACGAGGTTTTACTGTACTCTTAATTTTCGCTATATCGTGTTTCCACTGTATATATTATTTAAAATAAATGAATAACTTACGTATAAATATTTTTACGTTTTCTAGAACTTCCCATACAATTAGGTGAATTTAACGGTGGTTGCATTGCTTGTTCATCACCTAACGAAATATCAGTTTCTTGACTTGTACATTTTCTCATATTTCCCATATAATTAGCACAATATTTCCTGCGACACACAACTTGTTAAATTTTATAATAATTAAACTAATTTATTATTATATCTATGTACCTATATAATATTCTATAGCTTTGTAGTTATAGAACTTAATTTGATTAGTTGATCTGTATTCTGGCTGATCTGTTGATGGATGTTGCAATATATGTAAGTTTACCGCTTACCGGTAATTTCTTCGGATTATGATAGTTGACTAAAAAATCGAAGAATATTTAAATCTCGAAGATTTACAACCGCACCAGCACTTAATTTGGTTAGATGGTGCGGTTGTAAATCGTCTGATGCTTCAGGTGCTTCGAGACTATGATTTGTCTTGAAATAAAAAATTTCGACAACCATTATAACAATATATACATAACAATATGTACATTTTTAATATTTTACACTTAATTTAATATTTATAAGATTTTTTTTTTTAATTTTTATTATTCTAGGAACTTTTTTTTAACTTTTAATTAATCTTAGTGGTTGGCACTATTTATACCCGTATGATGTTAATCAAAGGGTATTATTTTTATTTCTATTTAGTTTTGTTTACTTTTTATCCATTTTTTAATGATTGTATTTTGTTTCTTAGAACCGATTAGTGACAAATTTTCTTTTTATATCGTTTTCTTAAATATACTATTTATAGATCTTAATTTATTTATCGACTTACTTTAACGATCGCTGTTCAATTTGATGGGAATACTGTTACTGTTGGTTTTCTCTTTTTTTTTTTAAATGTTACCAATTATTATTACTCCGGCATTCCTTTTCGTATGTTTCCTTAAAAGAAAATAAAAGAATTCTAATTGTTTATTGCAATGCCAGGCAATGGAAAAATTATTGTACAATTCCTAACGTAAAGCATAGTAGACCCCGCCCCCCCCGAATAAAATTTACATTTCTGATAGCAAGAATTTAAAACAAAATAACATTTTTCAAAACATCATTGTTTTACCTTCCATATTTTGTATTTTCCAACTCAATATAGGACATATTATAATACACGATGGGTATTCTCCAATTATATCCATATGATTCCTTCAGAGTTATTAGGTTTTATGGTTTAGTTTTGATATTTTTTTTTTATATCACTCTTTTATCACGTACCTAGGCACATTATTCGTTCTTTTTTAGTTTTTGAATCAGTTTACAATAACTGTTTTCTTGTGTCGTTTGATTTTCTCTCCCAAACTATTTTGTAGTGTACAAGTTTTTTTCACATCACATTAGTTTTTATGTTTTTAGAATTTAAATTATTTAATCGTAAAATTTTTTATTTATCTTTAATTTTTTTTTAAATTTAAATTTAATTTATCTTTTATTCTTAAAACTACATACATAATGTACATTGTATTATTTATATAGTATGTAGATACCCAACAATAAATAAGTAGTAGACATGGATAAATTTGTGCTCAATTTCCAGTGCAGTTTTTTAGTTTAATATTTTTATAATTATCAACATTCAATATTTCATTATCAATAAAATTTTCTTATTATTTATAAATATATTTTTATTTATTCTTAAAATTAATACATACTGGATACGTCAATATTTGATAGATTACAGTGCAACCTCGATTTCGACTTATAGAGGTGAAAAAAGAAAAAGTTCAAGTTATAGAGGTTCTTCCTATTCACTTTGAAACTAAAAAAAGTTTTTGTAAACTTAGATTTATGTATTTAATTAAACAGTTATGTAGGTACATATTAAATACATATTACATAATTGGTTTTGAAAAAGTCATTGATTTTACTTTGTTTTACATGTGAGTTTACTTGGTCCAAACAGACTCACAGCTATATGAGCGAAAATCGACTAGCATAAAGGTTAGGACGGGCAAAACATTTCATAAACATTCTTTTTCGTATTGCGGCTATAGAGGTTCTTTGGTCAAATCCTAAAGTAGAAAAATTCGAGTTACAGAGGTTTTCAATTTAAATGCTTCGACTTAAAGAGGTAAATTAACATGGCCTAATATAGGCAAATTCAAGGGGAATGAAAAAACTTCGAGTTATGGAGGAATTCGAGTTATCGAGGTTGCACTGCACTGCAACACGATCCAGATACGGATACGGCAGACATTTTTCTGTTGTTTTATGTATTTTGATAACTACCATAATAAGAAAATTAATAAACTAAAAAAATTCATTGTTTTTGCCCGTTTTTATATCGTTTTTATATCTCCTACAACGCCACTTTTTCTAGAATCGTATCAATCGCATTGTAGGATATTTACCTCTAAGTCTAATGTTTAATATTATTTAAATAAAATCAATGCCTTCAAGGGGTCTTTATATACAGCATTTTGACCCCAATGTTTTTAGAATTTTTATGATTTGTAATTGTGTTTTTTTAATTCTATATTATATTTATATGTACATATATACATTATACAATATCACAAATTACTTCACAGTTTCGTAAGTGATTGTCATGGTTGTTTTACAGATCATTTACTTTTTTACATTTTTTTATGTATGTATGTATGTCCCTCCACTGTCTTTTAAGTGGTTAGTTTCCATTTTGGGAGCAGGGTTGTTAAAATAATTTGTTTTTTCGAATTTGTTTAATTTTCTTGCCAATTTTTTTTTTTTTTGTATTTTTATTTGCTAACAAATAGAACAAATTTAACTGAAGCTAAGTGTGCTTTTTAATACTTAACATTTATTAAATTTGGTGGCATTCCTGAGATTATACGAGTTTGTTCAGCAATTGGTGAAAAGTTATTACTACAGGTCCGATATCACTGATGAAAACATCTCTGTGTTGATATAAATATGGCGTAGAATTGCTTGCCTGGTCCAGTGTTGTTAACTTTTAATTGAACTTGCGAAAACATTTGAGATAATCGGAAATTGACCTCGTTCTTTTAATCTGCAAATAATTTTCTTACTATATTTTCTTTACTACTATATCTAGCTATCCAACTATGTATATGCTATGATAATTTATCTACATAAATAAAAGAAAAGATATGTTAACACTAGATTGCCGGAGCGAGTCAGTTTGACTCATTTAAAACATATGTTGGTTTTTAATAGAATTATAAAATGTATACAAATACTAAATCCTTCCCCTCCACACTCCTAAGTTCCATAAATCCATATGTACTATACCTATTTTGTCGGATTTGAGTCAAATTGACTCATTAAATATTTTTAAAGTTTTACACACATGTA
>JANSTT010018991.1:0-12456 GCA_026745375.1 Platyura marginata | reverse complement strand
TTTCACAAAAATTTCGATTTTAAATTTTTGAAAATTGAAAGTGAAAACAAAGCTTCCACTTATTTTTTAGTGTGGAATCAAAAAAGGTACACTAGACTTTCTATTCGAACTCAAGATCTAGGACTTTTAAAAAGAAATTTAAATTTTCTCGATCTTGATTATCTAATTGGTAATTTGCTATAGTCAATGATTGTGGGGTCAGTGTGGCACCTCAGAACACGTGCCACAGCGATCTGAAGTGCATACCTACGAAGAATTGTTCCGTACTGGCTGGCATATGATCGGTTTCCACCGGGGGCTTTGGTTGTTGTTGTGATTGTTCGAAATTACTGGATTGATTCATAAATAGTGGTTGGATATGACGGTTTAACCACAACCATTGTCGTAGAATTCACACATATATTGTACATTGACTATGCAGTCAATGATTAGTAAATTTAATATTTTTTGTTTTCTTAATTTTATCAATTCTCATGGCCCAACACTGACAATTTTGAAATTCCATAAATATGTATGAGTACGTGTATGCCGTACAGTGTACATATATCTTGTCTATTGTAATAAACAAGGTAATTTCAACAATTATTTGTTAGAAACAAGAAACACTAATCTATTCCGTTGGCAATTCCACTGATAGTGAACCATTTCGTAAATTTTGGTGATATTTGACATTAGTTAGATAGATAGTTTGTTATCAAGACGATTGTGATGACATACTTTTATACAATTAAAATAAATAGAAGGGGTAAAAACAATGCAGTAACGTAATTTTGGAATAGCACATAAAAATGATTAAAAACAACAGCTGTTTATTTGTACACTTTTTGAATTTCGATTACTACGAGTATGTAGAATTGTAGACATTAAAATAAGTAAATTTTGAAGCTCTCTTCGACCTTTTTACTTTCAAGGTCACTAAAACTTTAAAACTAGTATCATAACAACCAGTCAGAATATTAACTAGTATGGTCATTATTTAGGCCAACTGTAATGAAATTGAAATCCTGACTTGCGTCGAGATAATCCTTTAATGAAGTCTGCCTGAGTTAACTGAATAGATTCTCCTTACCTATAAAGTATGTATATTACTGTTTTTCAAGCTGCTTTACTGTCGGAACTAAACCGGTTAGAAATAATCAGATTAATTGGTCAACTTTTTATCAACAAAAAGGGTGCTAAGATTTCACAGTGACGAATATACTACCAGAACCTCAGATAAAATGCTGGCCTGAATAATTTGTTGATAGTTTGTTTGATAGTAGTGAAGGTTGATAGTTTTTGATTCTAATAGATGTACAGTACAAGTAGCTGTTTTTCAAAGATATGATGTGAAATCTCTATACAGCTACTCTACAAGCTATTAGATTAAAATAACTACAATTTTTTGATCAAGCTAAGCTACTGTAGTACAGTAAAACTTCTATAAGTAGGAATCCTATAACTACGAAATCTAAATCAATTTACTCCTACTTAATATAGCAAGCTTTTTGTAAGTAGACATTTTATCCTACTTATAGGAAGTTTTAATTACATTTTCGTAGTACAGTACCAGAAGATTGCGATTTTTCAATTAATGGAGTAACAACGGAAAACTTCCAGGCGGTCTTACCAAACATTTCTTTGGAATATCTGATAGATTGGCTAGAAGATAATATTTTAGAACCTGATCACCAATTATTTTTAGAGAATTCTCCCAATGAAGAAAATCATCTTATTGATTCTGATAATAATGAAGATGTTAAAATATCAGAAGTGACATCCTATACGACATCAAAAGAGTACATAGAAAGTTCTTTCCGTTCATTCCTACTTATAGGATTTTTACTGTACAGTACTGTACGCAAAAAGGCTCTATAAAAATGTTCTCATAATTTGTGTATAATTTAAAAATATCCCTTGACTGAATTTCTATTTGGGAGAAATTTATTTGACAAATTTCTGAAATATTTTTACAGTGAGAAAGAGAAAGAAAAAAATTAGAGGAAGCTCTGTTTTCAATTTTTAAATTTAAAAAACGAAATTTAGTGATTCTTCTTCGTTTTTAATTACTTCCGACTCGATACAGCTATATATATAATATAGGGTAAAAGCACTAATAGTTGGCACCTTGAGGAACTTGTTTGCCTTAATATTGTACAATAATAAAATAAAGAAACTGAATTTTTTATGTAAAATATATTTGAGAATTGAATTTTGAGACTTTTACGAGAAAAAATTACTACAAAAATTAAAGAAAAATAAAATATTGAAACTGTTCGAAGTCGTTGGCACCCTTTTTCTATTAGTTGGCACCCTTTTTTTAGTAGTTGGCAAAATAGAAAAAAAAAAAACAACGCGAAATTTTAGGAAATTACGTTAATTTGATTTACCAATCGCGCTTTTAAACTAACATTACAATCACCTAACTACTGAGGGGGTGTCAATTATATCTTCCTCTACCCTATCTGACTGATTTATTTTTGAAAAACTTTGGTGGACTACATTTCTGTGAAAAGTTTTTGAATCTTCATAGGCTAACGAAAAATTAAAGAAACCATTTGGCATATACTTACATGTCTACATAAGAATGCAATTTCTCTCTTACCTGAAAATAAATAAAAACGTCTAATTAGTAAAATAATAAAATACATACATAGGTACTTAGTAGATCATATATCATTTATTACATGTACAAAAAGTCAGGAAAATACTTATTAATCTACGATTCAATGTCAATCAATGAACTTTTCTAATATAAGGTGACACATATCGTAATATGCATATGCATATATATACCATACACATATAAGGAACTAAAGAAAATTCAAATATACAAAAAAAAAGCGCTTTTCTTGCAAATTTTATATAGTATGTACCCTACCTACTTACGTATCAGCCGAGTGAACATGAAGAAAGCAACAGTTTTATATTTAGAGAGATTTATAAACGCACATGGACAAAATGTATGCGCACATCATGATTCAAAGTGAAATGAAGAAGAGATTTCCCTGACACGAGCACATTAAATTCCAGTTCAAAAAGCAGAAAATCATTTTCGTTGCACATTTGTGCAGTTGTGCATGTGCAATTGTGCATCTATCTATGCTATGATATCATTATCAATATAAAATGATTAAAATATATTTAGTATGTATGTGTGTATGTGTGTGTGTGTATGAATGTGTTAAATTCATCATATAGTTTATCTAATGTTTGTATCTGTGTGTGTGTGTGTGTGTGTAGTAGTAGTAGTATAGATAGCAAAATATATAAAACTAGTCAGCAGCAACATTTTACTAACGACTCTATATTTTATTTATATATTGTATGTAGGTATAGAACGCGATCGCATAATGTTATTAGGCACTTATCTTGCACCAGATAAAATTGTTGGTTTATAAATAAAGCTTGTCACATGTAGCCTAGACCTAGAAAGGGAATTTTATAATTTTCTATCTCGTTTGTTTTATTTGTTACACGAACGCAGAAGCAAATGTATATACAGGTAATAATTAAGCAAGCATAGTTTATAAGAGCTTCAAAAGCTTTATCAGTGAGGATTATGAAGAATCGATTGGGAAACAAAACGTAGCTATAGGTATGTATAGTTACATATAGATTTGGTGTATATTTCTATATAGATGTGCCTATAACGTAATCGTAAATTATTATCTAACAACATCTACATATCTACTACTTGAATAATAAGTATTTGAATCGGAATTGAATTTGTGTCAGAATTTAATGAAACCTTGAACGACATTGTAGTTGAATTGACATGTAGGTACAATAATAATAATTTCAGTTCAGAGTATTAAATTAGTATGGATATAAAGTAATAGATACTTACACTCCCCATTCTATTTGACATACAAAATTAAGAGCATAAACCGTGGCTCAAATGTGGGTCAAATTCGTAAAAAAATCTTGCCTATCTTTCGCAAAACATTTTAACATTTCTAAAAGATTGGAAAAGTCTCTAAAATTAATTTTGGATCTCCTTAAAGCTTAAAACATAGAAGAGAGGACATTTACTCCAATTACTTTTTGTACCAATTGTTTCATACTACGACAATATATTAGGGTGGGTCGAAATGTACTTTTATTGAAATTGATATCGCTATAGTGATTTCAAATTTTTATTTTTTTTTTCAAAATTTTTATTTTTTCAGCCTTTCCAAACGTACTTAACTAATACTTAAAAAATGTCGATTCCGATGGTATATCTTATAACAAAATTTTTCAATTGAAAAAAAAACCTTTTATGGTAACTGAATACAATATAAGAAAAATTTTTAAAAACCGCATAAAAACTGATGAATCTTATAAGAAATTTAGAAGCCATACTTTTTGGAACATTTTCTTACATCGTTATGTTACCATACCACCATTACTTCTAAACTTGTAATTTAAATTATTTCAGTAGTATGATTTTGAACGCAAACGCCGTCACATATCGAAAAGTGAAAAGCGAAAAACTTCACACGTATTGTATACAAATTTGCCATTGTGTTTGTAATTTTTTAATTGAACGTAGTCACATAAATAAGATGCTAAATATGTGCTGAACTGTCATTTTATCATCTTTCATCGTACGATACCTTCAGACATGACGAAAAGTGGTATAAATATGAAATTTTATAGTATTGAGAAAATGGAAGTAAGATATACAGGTAAACTTTGTTTAGCACGGTTTCTCTATAACACGGTTACAATTTGCGACATCCTTCATATAATACGCTTAGGGTCTTTATCCGAATTTATATGATCATAAGATGATTTCTATATTACACGGAGTTTCCTATAACACAGTCCGTATTATTAGAATTCGTATGATCTCTGAGTATGATTCCCTATAGTACGATACCAATATACCAGAATTTTGATTATGATCTTTTTCTAAATGGGAAAACTCTTGACTAGTCTCCAAAATAACATAATTTGAGCACATTTAATTTGGTATGACATAATGTAATGTCGAAATCAGGGTTGTCCAAATTACTAAACGTAAATTTTCTTTAGCTAGAGTTTTAAATTGAGAATAATATTTGTTTTAATGCTGATTGAATTTAAAATGATTATTTTAGAAATACTATTAGGGTTATCCAAAATTTATTTAGTGTAAAAATTATTAGTTTTCATTATAAATTGCCACAATTTGGAGACTTTTCAGAATAAGACCTTAATAAAAAGTTTTTAGGGTTAGTGTTCTTGATGGTGAATGTATTTTTGGAGAGTTATTTAAAAATTTTTTTTTTTAGATTATAATTGATAAAAAAACTAAAAATTATGAAGAAAGTATTTAAAATATTTTCGTATAGACATTTATCGCTACCCTAATTAGAATACCACGTATCAGCATTTTTGATCATTTTTAAAAATTGTAAAAATGGAAGATACATCGATTTATGAAATTAAAAAAATGCCTTTTCTAAATAGAAATTTTGTTTTATCAGTATTTTATAATATTCTGTATCAGCAATTCACACCGAAAACAGAAAACAAAGAAGTTTTTTGGGGTTTCACAAAAAATATAATCTTGCAATTAAAGTAGCGATATATATACCTAATAATTCCAATATGAAGTCGAAGTGCAAAAAAAAACGGGTAAAACTCTAATTAACAGTAAAACGCAAAATCATCCAACCGAATTATTCAAAAAAATATAAAAATCCAAAAAATCTTATTGTTTGGATTTTTTCTCTTCTATTTATTAAAAACCATAAACTATCATGTATGTTGCACGCGGATTTTACATCATTCCAAAATACTTAGCACATTTTGTAACATTTCATGAAGCTAAGTAATTTCAAAACAAGACAATAATCGGAAGTTGCATTATATTTAAAATTAAGCTACACTCTGACAGCGATACATTGCTATATTGCTATAAATACATTTAAAAAAAAATGTTATATACGATCGTGATCTTTTCATGCAATCAATTTCATTTAATACACAGTAGGTACAAGTATTAAAAAAAAAATTATTTTTTTGTTATTGTTTAATCCTTGCGAATAAAAATATTATAATCTCCATTATATAACAAAAATAATCGTTTTGTTGCGTTTTGCTTAAATGTCTAAAAGCATCGCGATTAAGTACCTATGTACTGTACGTGTACGTACATACATATGTACATTTAAGATTTTCTTCGTTTTTTTTTCTCTTATTATTTTCTTGAAAGGAGGATCGATCGATGATCAAATGTGTTTGTGGGAAAAACACTTTTAATGCGATTTTATATGTTTGTGTGTATAATATAAAATCCGATTGAATCCAAACTAAGATAGGTCGCGAAAATATATAATATCCATGGATTTTTAATTGTACATTCAGACGGAAAAAAAATATATATTTCCAAATTAATTAAACAAACAGACAATAATCTTAATTAATTTCGATCAAGATCAAAGGATACATTTGGTAAATGGTAAACTAAATAAAACAAAAAATGTTAATAATTATATCTATCAATTATCTAAGTACATGTATATTTTGAACGATGTGGTATGTAGCCTTGAATCAGTTCGCTGCACTTTTCTTCCCCACCAAGCGGCCAGCTGCACTCTTCGCATGCGTTTTGTGCCAGGCATTCGCGAATAATCTAACCTCTAAACAACGTTACCGATCTCTAAAAATATGAAACTATTTTTGAAAAAAAGAAGACAATTTGGTTTGTTAAAGACTATTTTGTTATTTGTATAAATTTAATTTATTTTTATTTTATTTTTTTCTTTGTTTTTTTATTTTTTCTTTCTTTCTGTAGCTATTTTGCATTCACTCGTATTCGTATAGGTATTGTATGTGTATTATATATGTACATATATGAAAATGTGTACGGAATTGTTTTACTGCTACTTAATTATGTAATTTAGTGTAGAGATTGAGAAGAATTATTTTTAATTAAATGAGTATGCGTTTTGAAGTGTATTTTATTCAAATTACATTTTCCTTCATCGCTGATTACTATCATGAATTGACGCTTTGTTCCTCAAGGGTCTTGACTTAAATCGGGTCGCATCCACCTGATTATGTTGATATTGATATGTAAAAAATGTGTTCTGGTTTTGAATATTCAAAATTTAAGTCAACATACCAATTAAATTTAAAATTAAAAAAATTACAAGACAATTATAACTTAAATATTTATTAAGTTTATTTTATAGAAATCTTATTGCAATCGGTACAATCGCAATAGACTTGGGAGTAAACGGAAAAGATCAGCAAAATGTTCTCATTCATAAATTCTTACATGCATACATATCACTAATGACTATATGAAGCTTACTATATCTATGATATATAAAATAATTATGTCCACCCGTTTGTCCTGATTTTGATGATCGCGATTAGAACAGTCAGACCTTCTCTAACGTTGAGCAAATTAAAATAGAATAATCAGTGTCGGTCTACAAAAACACAAATCAATTTGCTGTTGTTTTTCATACATTTAAAGTTCCGTCCTGTCCTTACTCCGTAACTCCTCGTATAAGCTCTAATTTGGGTCTATTAGACTATGGGTACGTGCACAACTGCACAATGAACGCCGATAACGCTTGTACTTATTGCTTATTCTTATTGCGCTTATGCTTATGTCTGTTGAAGCAATTTGAGTGCGCATAGTAAAAGCTTACATCAGTCTAAAAGTAGTAGTAGTAGGTCTTTGGTAAACTAAAGAATTTTTTTCAATATCAAGTAGTTTCAATTATTTCTTCCATTTTTTACATGAACAATTTTCAAATGTCAAAACAAGTCACCGGCATCAGCGAGCAGAAATATAAAAAACAAACTTGTACGTTGGTTGGCGCTGGCAACCAGTAACCGCAACAAGTGCAAGCGTTTATTGTGCGAAACACAATAAGAATATATGATGATATTTCTGCTGCTGGTTGTTGGCAATAAGAATAAGCGTTATCGGCATTCATTGTGCACGTACCCTATGGGATCATCGGAGAAATTGTTATAAAATACTAATACAGGTAATTCAGAATATATGAGTAATAAAATTTACGATCGCCTTAAATAGACATATATTTGTTACTTCAACCCTAGTATTTTTGTGTTTTGTGGTTCCTTAACCCATTTCTTGCCATGGTTGCGTATACGCAAAATTTTAATTTATTATTATTATTATTATTAATCTGTTATAGAAGAGGAACCATGTAGCTATTGTACTAGGATTAAAGGTTGGTCTGTTGGCAATACATATATGAAAACAAAAATAAAAATCTATCCTTGGAAAGGGGGTGGGGCGAGTCTTGGAAAAACCCACAAAAAGGATACATTTAAAAAAAAAGTACCGGCCAGAAATGGGATAAAATAAAATTTAAGAGCCCACAGAAGGGCTCTGGTCCATTGAAACGGGTAGAAGCCCCTTTTCTTGCCAGCTCATCCGCAGTACCATTTTATGGCCTGCCGCTCTATTTGGTATGTTGTGGATTCCTTCTTAATGCTCATCACCAAATAAAATACATACTTGTAAATCAAAGACCATTCGGTCCAATTTTTTAAATTTCAAAAAATAGAATGGCTCCATGAAGATAGAAGTAAGAAGGAGGGAAAAATAGATCTAAATAGGTCCTTATAAAAGAAGGTGCAAAACTCGATATTAAAACAACAAATAAACCAAACAGATTATTTAATTTACTTTTGAATCTAACGTTTTAAAGAGTAACTAATACTATGATCAATATAAATATATTCAATCAACAGAGCTAATCTGTACAATACAATTTAAAAAATTTTAAGGAAAATCATAGCAATTTTTAGATTTTTATAGATTCAATATTCGGAGCAATTTTATCGCAAATTCTCAAATTTTTTCATATACTTACTTTAAAAGTTATAGGTAAATAAATTATCCGCATTATTACTATAACTATATTAACCCTTTAATCAGCAAGATAGGAATAGCAGGTATTTTATTATGAGAATTTTGGTTTTAGGGTAATTTTGATACGAGAAACACGAATCCGAAGTCCGTTTGTCGATATTTTTATTGGTTTTGCCGCCAGGTGCAAAAGGTGGAAGACCGTCTGTAGCCGAAATTAAGAAATAAATGGGTTAGAGTGACAACCGTCTATAGATGGTCTTGTCGATTAAAAGGATTAAATACACTAAGATCTCAATTTGCGTCGTTTGTTTTGCTGATTTTGATGGAACGCATTAAAAGGATTCAAAGAGAAATCCTATGTAACTAATAGATTATTTCGATTTGCGTCGTTTTGATCGACTAATAACTAATTTTTGAAGTAAAATAATAGTAGGTACCTACTAAGCTACAATTAATTAAAAATCGAAACAATGCCTTCGAAAAATGAAAATTTTATTGTTTAAGAAATTTTCCTAACCTATATTTACTCATCTTTTTGACATAATATAAATACCTACCTACATTAATTTTAAATAAATCAAGAAAAACCAACAGTAACATTACAATAATATTGATATTCACACGATAGTAACACCCAAGTGTAAATTATGTAGGCGCTCCATTGAATAAATTACTAATTACTATAACAAAAGTAAAAGACCCATAGACAAGGCATAAATGTGTTTGAGATCGAGATGGAAAAAAAAAATTAAACTGAAGCGACTATACAAATGGAAATCTGCGCGTGAGAGTTTTCTGATTTATAGAGAAAAAAAAATTGATATTTTCACTGAATACGTCGCGACAACGACGATTTAACAGCGAATGATGATCGACATAAAACGATCAATGTTGGATTATGTACATTATGTATGTGTATGGCATGGTATTTAAGTATTATGATTTGTTTTCATGATATTTTTTTGAGATTATTGAGAATGGCGAACATTTTATCTGCAAACAAACACATGATCAACAACAATTCACTTTTCTTAAAAGAATCTAGGACAAATGAGTGCATTTATTTAAAATAAATATATTTAAAGATATATTGTGTACGATAAATTAATATAAAATTGAATGTGTACTGTACACGCTATGGTGTATATATGAAATTAATTAAAATTGCCATAAACGATTTGGTTGGAGTTTTATTTTGTTTGATTAATTGGTGCGAAATATTCAATAAATTAATTGGTCGTATACTGATTTTACATACATACATATATATACATATATTTAACGTATGTTTTAATCGTGACCATTTGACAGCGGTGACATTGACATGCGATATGACAGAACACCAAAGTAAATTGGTAGTATGGCAAATAAGTGAAGGTATTTTTTGACATTTTCTAACATAATTATCATTTATGAAATGGTAAGAATATTATACCTGTTGTGTGTAACGCGCTTTTTTGTATCAAAAGAACTGAGGAAAGAAAGCAAACTTGATATTATGTATGTAATGTAGGTGTTAGTTTATTTTATTGACTGTGTGTAACTCTTACTTCTATGTTTTTATTTGCGATACAATAAGTGAAGAAGATTTTTTTTTTAATTAACTTTACCGAGAAAATCATTTTTTTTTCTAAAATTACCTAAATGTGTGCAAGGAATGGCGTTAAAAATCCTGAACCGTTCTCTAAATTTTTCTTTTCTGTTTAAGTCACTTAAACATAAATTTATTTAAAAGTTTTTTTTTTGGATTTAGTGAGACATTTTTAACATTTCATTGTAAGTTCTTTATTTGTTTTTATAAACTAGAAATACACTAAGATCTCGATTTGAGTCGTTCCAATTTGTGTTGTTTTCGAAGTTGCGTCGTTTATTTTTTAATTTTAATCATTGTGCATTTCAAATTAGCTCATTTTCAAAGTTTTCCTGATATTATTTATTTAGATGAGATCCATTAAAAGAAATCTTATAGAAATATAGAAATATAGATTATTTTGATTTGCGTCGACTTTCTGTGGAACCAATTAACAACGCAAATCGAGTTCATGTTGTAGGTGAATATATGCAAGTAGTAGCTATATTACCAGTTAATCGGGCGATATATTCCTATATTTTGAGGCATTATTTCGTAAGTTTTAAGAAACTTTATAATATTGGAGGAGAAAAGCCTACTTTTAGAATTTTCAGGGCAATAGATGATGGAAATCTTATGGCCCCCAAAGGAGTTACCGCAATGAATGAACGATAATAAATAAGTTTGAAAGATTAAAATGTATGAAAAATTAATGGCAGTAGTATTGAGTAACTTATGTTAGAAACTAGAAAATCAAATTAAAAATTTATGTAATATCCCATTTTATATGTAGGTACATAAAAATATAAAGATGCAAGTTCAAAACTATCACAAATTTTTGGCATTAATCCAGTAATAAAAAAAAAAAAATTTCGTAAATCAAGCATCGAAAATATATTTAAAAAATTTAAATGAAAACTCTATTCCGGTTCGGCTGTGTCTATTTTATACACGGCAAAATATTTTAACTCTTAACTAGAATGCTACATGACACGGAATGAGCATCATGAATAAAATGTTCGAATGGTTTTATTTAAGTTGCATTTAGATCAGAGTCAAGGTTCCACTGTCCTGTTTTATATAATAAATATATATATATGAATGTAACTACTACTATATACATATAGTGGCAAAACATTTTATACATACCTACATACATATATTTACTAGTTACTACATAAAACGCAAAGCTGTAAAACGCATTAATATGCAAAACGTATAAAACCAACCATTAGAAATGTTAAAACATCTCTGAAAACGCAACGCAAAGATATGCTAATTGTTTAGCGCTGTGGCGCAAATGAAAATAGATCGGAAGTTTCTTTGCCAGATTTATTGGTGTACGGTTCATTGCATGCAATACTTCGTAAAGTATACTTATTGAGGATTGATTATTATGATGCTGGGGAAGTTACAACATTTTTTGGATAAAGGTATAAAGGAGGGTTATTGTTATTTGATGAAGTTTTTTTTTTTTTTCTTTCTTTTCTTTTTCTTTGGAATAAATACGAATTCTTTCCGAAATGCGGATATATATATATACATTTTCAGCATTTTCAGTGATTTCTGACTTGATATATTTATGGATGGAAGTTTGTTATATGTTGTACCATTATTTAGGTATAAGCAGGCATGTCAGTGAAAAATCACATTGGAAGGAATAGTAGAAAAAATAGACTATATTTACTTCAGTAACATTAAAGAAGTTTCTCCACTTTGGCAATTCGGAAACTTGGATTTTTCTTTTATTATTAAATAGTCCTAATAAACGATTAATTGTTTAAGCGTGAACAAAAAGATAATTGATGCTTTAATTTCTTTCAAACAAATTTTATAAAGAGATTCTAAGAAAATACAAAACGTTGAAATTAATGTTAAAAATTCCAATAGTATAATTGAATGACTTTTAGCGAAATGTTATCAAAGAAAACAATTCCATTTCCTATACACCAAGACCTCGATTTGCGTCGTGGATACGTTCCAAAAAAACGCGTCGCAAATTGAAACGACACAAAGTGAATTATGATTTTCTATAGCAAACCATGTAAAGATCGAAGATAGGTTCCAGGGT
>JANSTT010018989.1:0-53751 GCA_026745375.1 Platyura marginata | reverse complement strand
TGTCGGTCTTATGATACGCCAGCAAAATAGTTGGTGTTACGTTAACACGTAAAACAACAACAACTAACGCCAAACTCGGTCTACGAATCTCACGAAAACGCACCTATTATATGTTAATGAAAATTGAATACACCTACTCGGATCTCTAAATTGTCGATTATAATTGGTCTGAAATACCATTTTGTCTTTAAATGATGCTAACAAGCTCTGTAAACGATTTCATATGTTGCTAAGAAGGTTGGCAAATACAATTTTTTTAATTAAGGATTAGTTAAAATAAGTGTTCATCGGTAAAAGAATGATTTTTTTTTTTATTTAAAAAATGTATTTTTGAACGAATTGACATTAATTTATTAACCCATTTAATGTTCAAAATTGCTTTCACTTGAAACCCGTTAACTTTACGCAAGAGTATAATTTTTTAATTACTACAAAATTACAAGGTTTTAGAATCGTAGGTATTATTTTTTCTTTCTTTATATTTAATGTAATCCTTCTTCATACTCTTGAGATAATTATTTCAAGTCAGGGATGCCTATAATTCCATGAAACATTTTTTTTTTTTTAATTATTGCGTGAATTACATTTTCAAATTCTAATGATTGTTATACAACATAGCTATCATATAATTGTGCTGATTCCTTTAATTTGTGCAAATGGCATTGCGGCATAGGAAATCCCATTTCCTTTCAAGGAAAAATAGAGCATGGAAAATTTACAACGACAAAAAAAAAAAAAGAAAAAAAAATCCAAGTTGCATTTCGAGTCATTTACGTTTTTGCATTCAGATTAAGTCAAATAGGATTCATTCTTGAATTTCTTTTTTCCAATCTCTGTTTCGCCCTCTGCACACAAAGAAAATCTAATTTCAATGTATAAAAAAGACCAATGATAAGAGTTGAAAAGACATTTTTTTTTTGACGATAGTAGTAGTAGGTACACCGTATTTAATTTTGTAATGGGTTAGGAATGGTTGTTGATAGATATTGCTAAAAGTAGGTCTATACTTAAAAAAAAATAGTAATAACCTTAACTATACCTAATTTTGCACTAATGTACAGTGTTTATTGTAATTTATTACGATTTTTAAATTTTATCAATTAATATCTCGCTAGAAACGAAAAATCTTTTTAGCTAAATACATACGTATACAATATAGGTGAGTATATGAGCAGAGAAAATTATTACTTCTCTCGAATAAGGTAGATTAATTATTTTAATCATAATTATGTGTCTCTTGCACTCTCATTTAGCATCCGAATAAACAATTAAAAGACTTTTTCAACAAAAATGTATCTTAGTTTAAATCATATTTATATTCTTATAGTTTTAATGATAGATAGAAATATCTCTATGTTTGGCTACTATTGTTTTAAGGCAACATATATCTGTCAATCAACTCATTTCATCTATTATGTTGCTGTACATTTCATACAAACAAAACATAGACACAGTCTACACAAATTAATTTTAGTGCGCTCAAAAATTATTTTGACGAATTTAAAATAAAATTAACCAATGTTCTGAGAATTTTAAGTAACTACATACATACATATGTACATACATACATACATTTATGAAAACATAAACAAAACTAAACAAACAAATTAACAAATAACATTTTCCGCAACCATATTATTTAATTTTCAACGCAGCATGTTAAAATCATTTTCGTTGGAAAATTTAGAGAATGTTTGAGTTTGCATAGATTATCATATCTCCCATAAATATATATGTATATATATGTATGTTTTTAGGATGTACGTACTCGTACATGTAAATACAGACAATTATTATGTTCGTATATATACATAATATAGAATTGCATGCACATTATTGTGCATAATATACAAGTACATTGTACAATGTTACAATGTACGTACATACTTAAATGAAATTCGAACAATTATTTAACAATAAAATACGCGCTCAAATATAACTTGAAAGTGAATGTTTAGCATATTTTCATAAGTACTGTTATACTTACTAGGTACATACTAGGTACTTTGTACTTTATGTATATTACTATACGGTATCAAAATAGTTGTATCCCGAGTTTTGTACGGTAGGTACCTATGTACATATGTTTCAATGTTTCAATGTTCAATATCAAATAATAGAAATAAAAGATTTTTTTTTTAAATTTACAAACCGTGCAAATCGAGGGACGGGTGTACGTTAAATTGCTGCAGTTTGATTTATTAATTAAAATTTGTAATTCCAAACAAGCACAGAAAGCTTTCATTGTCGTAAAGTATGGTTTCGGACGGATTACATGGAACATATCTATCTATAGTATTTAAAACTACTAATTTGTTTGTAGTCGTTCTAAGAGCCCAGGAAATATATTTGATTATTGAGTTGTTCTCTTACAACACGGTTTCAAATAGCACGATTAGAAAATTACGGAAATTTTGAAGTAACACTATTGCAGGGTTTCACTATACACGCTAAAAAAAATTCGAAAATTCTCGTATAACACGGTAGTTCTACAATAGTCTCATACGGCACGGAATTATGTAGGAACCCATCTACCGTGTTATAGGAGTAATACATGTATAGCAAAAATTAAGAATAAGAAAAAAAGGCTGTCAAGGATGACTACAAAACCTACTGTTTACAAAATTTTGTTAGTTTTCCCACGTTTTTCAACAACAACAAATTAATGTGTATGGGAAGAGATCGAAGGGTTGGCCATTTTTATTTAAATTAGGTAACTTTAATTTGAATCATCGTATTTCTGAATGATCGAGTTTTCCATTTTTTCTTAGTTCTTTTAGAAAACAAATTAAACGATAACTTCCCCCTTCATATTTCTATATTACAGTAGGAAGTATATAATTAATACAAAATTAATTAATTTATTAATTGATTTTAATTTTTTTTATTTCAGAAATCGACTTGAATCAAACGCAGAACATTGGAATGCTCTACTACTATCGTTGCGCGAACTAACCGAATGGGTAATACGCAAAGACACTGAACTATCAACGCTCGGACTTAGTCCAGTACGTGGTGATGCTGCCAGTCTGCAAAAACAATTGGTAAGTGATTTTTTTTTCTTCCTCTCGCTAATAATGGGGGTGGTTTTTTTTTGTGATTTTCACATAAATTTTCGACATTTTATAAATTGAATATCCGCCGACCAGAATTTTCCTATAAATCTTTGAACAAAAAACGTACAATACATTTCCGGTCACAAAACGATTAATAAAATTGAGAGAAGAATAAAAAAAAAAAAAACAAAAAAGTCAAACTAAATAATTGGTGTGCTGTTATTGTACTACATACATATATGTGTATGTGTACTGTTAGATATGCGAGTGAACCAAAAAAAAAAAAAAAAAATTATATCGAAATGAATTGAAAATCGATCGATGACCAATAAATTTCTTTATGTTCAATTTAATTTGCTGTAAAAATGTTACCAATGGCTCATTTTCACATGTGGTTCGATGTGTATCCAATAGTAAAAATGCTTGGGATATTGAATATAAATCTATCCTTGAGGCAAGTTTCCATATAACAAGGAGAAAAGAAAATCGTTTTAGCAATGGTGCTTAACCAAAGTAGATATATATATATATATATATATATATATAAAAGAGAAAATGGAAAATTGATGCAGATAATGATCTGCTCTACTAATTTTCTCTGTTTTACTAGAGTTTAATAGAAAAACGATTTTTAAAATGGATATAGTTTGCAGTAAAATGATGGTTTTATTGTAATGGATTGCTATTTGCGCTGTGTATTTTACTATACGTCAGCACCAACACAAAAAAAAACGTATACAAAACTGAATGCAATTTCTCGACGTATGATTTTTTATTATATACTCACAACTAGGAAAAACTATACTTTCTATAAAAACACGATTCAGAACGTGAGCTATGTATGTATGTATATGTAAATTTTCAAGTAATTTTTTTTTTTAATTTAAATTTCGTTACCATATCTGATGCAAAAAAAAACAAAACAAAAAACATTGCCAAACATGTCCAACAATCCAACAACAACAAAAAACTGTTCATTATGCTCTGAATATATCTACAGGGAGTTATAGAAAAAAATATTCTTTTAATTTATTTGATAATTAAATACAAAAACATGAAAATTGTTAACGAACAACAAGCCATTTAAAAAAAAAACGAAGCTTTTTACTAATTGCCACTTGGCAGTTCATTTTAAAAATATCTTCTTTTATTGTGCCAGTGAAATATTATTCACACATCCCTTTGGTGTTATTTTTTTTTTTTTATTTTTTTTATATTTTTTTTTTTTTTGTTAGTGTATGTATGTACTATGTGCTGTATATACGAATTTTCATTTATCTCCGCTTTTCACGATGCAAATTAGTTTCGACAAGAGGAGCACTTACATTTTTACGGTTCGCAACAATTTTTCCAACATTATGAAATTCTAAAATGTCAACCCAAAATGTTTTTAGTGCGAATGAAAAAAAAGACATTTTTTTTTGTTTCTCTGTCTATTAAATGTAGGTATATTACAATGACGACGCATCAAATTCTCCAGTCTGTCTATATAATGGGAGACCAAATTTATTTATTCTTTTTAAATTCAATATGTAATTTAATTGTTAGCGAATTAATAGAAGAATTGAAGAAGATTATTTATTATATATGCAGAATATTTTGGAAATTGATTATATTTGGATTTTGGTGTAGATTTCATTGCAACAATGTTTCATTTCATTTTGACTTTTACTATTTTTAATTCTCATTCCTCAGTCTAAGTTGAAGCCAAAATCCTTGTTCAGGTTCCACAAAAGGTGATTTTGGATCTAGTCGTAATGGATCTTGGGTTTTAATTGTTTTTTCCAAATAAAAGTTAAGAACCAAATAATAGATAACTGACTTGCATTCCATTAATGCAAATCTGGACGCAATACAACTTCTAGGTCCAATACCAAATGGATTGTAAATATTCTGGGGAATAGATTTTTTATTCGCATCGCTAAATCGCTCCGGATCAAATAAATCTGGGTTGGAAAAACTACTTGAATTCCGTGCTATGGCATCAAACATTAGCACAACCGTATCACCAACGTTTAGTTTTACTTTGTCCCCGTTATAATTCTCAAGAACATACGGTTTCGTTACTTTTCGATCAATTGCTTGAGCAACCGGCCATCTTCGTAATGTTTCGTTTAGCACCATGTCCATGTATTTTAATTTATTTAGAGCTTCATAGGTTAATGGTTTTCCATTGAGTTCTTCATTGATTTCAGCTATTTCGTCAAAAAGCCTCTCCTGAATATCTGGGTTAATTGCCAGTTCATGAGTCACAAATCCTAAAGTTAAAGCTGTTGTACTAAATCCACCAAGGAAAAACATCATTGGCTGAATTAGCAAATCATCTGGAGTTAATTCTACGAATGACATTAAACTATTAGTTCGAAATGAAATCTATGTCGGTCTTAAAACTTACTTTTATTTATTGTTTCCGTTGACTTTTTGGCTTCTATTAACAAATTGATCATGTCATGTCGTACAATATTATTTTTTTCCCGATGATCGATTATATCACGAACCAAATTTCTGAAATATTTTTTATCTTTTACGTTGAAAAATTTCACTTTAAAGAAATTCATAATCTCCGGAATGATGCTATATGCCATAAATTTGAAACCTTCAATTCCTTTAAAACCCATCATAGCAGCTCCAGTCTTAAAAAAATCATTATCTCTATCTTTTAACGAATTAATAGTTACTCCGAAAGCACAAGATGCTATCGTATCCGCAATGAATCTTGTTAGTAAATCTTTCATATCATAAATAACCGCACTGTCCTTTTCTTGTTTAATGGCTGATTTTAGATCAATGCATCGTTCGTGAATCACTTCCGACACTAATTCTAACATCAATCGCATTTTAACACCGGTAAATGCTGGACTCATCGTTGATCGCATATCTTTCCATCGTTGATCTCGCATAAGAAATAATAACTTTCCCATAAACGGATCCGATTCCTCTTTTACGTGAAATCGTCGATTAGTGAAATGATCAAAATCCTTTATTCCAATTTGTTGAACTAGTTCAGGATCACGAATCATATATGCGGGTGAATTGCACATTTCATAGATTCCAAAAAAACGTTCATTTGGAAATTCTTTATAGTTATCCACAAAAAAATCACCTATCGTTTTCTTGCCAAGGAACATTTTGTAGTTTGATCCAAGAAATGGAATTCCTCGAATGAATTTGACATTTTGTCGACTGAAGTAAAACCAATTTTTAAATATTAAATTGTAGATTACTGCAAATATTATGAAATTGATCAGTATCCACTGAACTCCAATGCCATCTAGCAGAAATTGCCACACCATTTTAAAAATGTTCCTCTGATTTCGATCCGACACAATAGACAACACTGATCGAAAATTTTCACTCTGAAACTGTTTTTATATCAAATTTTTTGCTAGTTATCTATTTATGTATATTAGTTAGTGCAGTATTTTAATCAGTAATAGATACTATCAACCTTTTTGAAGTGTTTTCTTGGATAAGAAAGGTGTCGGAAAGGTGTGGACTCACTTGCACATAAATACTCAATACCAATTATAACAAATATGATTTAAATAACATGTTTTAGACTAGCGATGTCCAATAAACTATAAATAATAACAATGATGACGCGGTGTATTTTAATATGTCATTAAATTGCGGTGGTTATCTATTTTTTGTAGAGATAAAAACATTCTAATCTAATCAGTGAGTTAAATTGGAGTCACAGCGGATGTAATGTAGTAGTAATTTTCCAGATTAACATTCATTACCAAATTTGCATAAAAATCATAATTAAACTATTTTTAATAAAAAAAAACAACAACACTGCACAAATTATTGTAGTTTCCGAAACGAATTCTCAACATTTTCGACTACCATGTTCTCGTGATTGTTTTCGCACGATCGTCAGAACAATTCATTTCTAACAAATAAGTTAGCTCTTTATTCAGTTGGCTTCATTTATTCTTTTCTTCGGAGTACTGTTTTCCCTCGAAAAAAATAAATAAATATGGTGCTGAAGAGTTAGTACTTTTAAGATTTTTAAACTTTTGCACAAATAAAAATGAAATCTATCTATTATTCAACTGATTTATATTGTCGTATGACCTTTTATGTATATACAGTTGTGTTCAAAAAAATAGCAACATTGCATATTTTGTATGAAAAAGTCGAAATTTAGGAATTTCTCCTATTGGATATGGACGACATAACTTAAATTCGATGAATGCAATTGTTTTTTAATTTTTATTGCTAAATTTTTTTATAAATATGGCAAGGCTACATTTACAGTTAAGGTACTGCCATACAGAGCGCGGTCTGTCATTTCTCTTGTAATACACATATATGTATGCAGCCGGACACACAGGGCGCGGTGTTCTAGGTGAGACCGCCGCGGTTTTGTTATTGTGATTGAAATCTGACATTAATAATAAAATTGACAAATTTTTCGCGTATTTCGTTTGTTGGTCGACTAATGTTTAATAAAAAAGTTGTCGTTGCAAAAATAGGTTATGTAATTTCTTCAGTTTTTGTTATTATAGTTGTTCTCTGTTTATTGCGAAGGTAATTATGTAAATAACATATTTTTGTGTGTGATCGTTTTAATCTTCGGGCAATCGCGACAGACCGCGCTCTGTGTGGCAGTACCTTTAGAGGAAGAACAATATGGTTGAGTTTATTCAATAAATTAGCAGCAACAAAAAAAGGTGCAAAACCCCATATAAAAACAATAAATTATATTAAATAATTTTAAATATTAAATTGTAGATTAATGCAAATACTATGAAATTGATTCCAACACCATTTTAGAACTGTTCCTCTGATCTGATAGAAAATTATCACGCGATTTTTATTTGATCGTTATCGATTTATTCGGTATCAGCTGGTATACTATCAGCGTTTTAAAATGATAATTATTATCTAATTAATTAACTAATCAAGAATATATAAAAAGGGGGGGGGGGTCTTGCGTTAATCATTGCAAAATTCACAAGCAGTTGATCTGACAGTGAATAGTGGGCTTAATTTAATTTGGGTTATTTTGACAGGCTAAGCCTTAGCTGCTAAATTTTAAAATAGCAATACACATGAGAATTATCCATATTTTGAATTGGCAAACGCAACCTACATGTAGTAGAAAAGTGATGAAACTCGCTATACTTAACACATAACATTTAATCCGCCTGCCCATATGCATACAAACACCAACATATTCACCTCAATATCGCTACAGTTGGCTCCATTAATATACTCGCCTACGAGTATTCATCGTTCATTCTCTCTGGTAGACTTTACTTAAGTAAACAAGTGAAATATTTTTTTCCAAACATTTTCTATTTTAAAACATAATCGACACTTTAATAATAATATTTATGCTTCAAAAAATCACTATCTGAACGACTAATACATATACGAACTACGTAAAAACACACACATGGCCACCTACCTTCGTACCAATTAGTTTAGTACGATTTAATTGTCAGACGTGTTGTGTTGTGTATACGAGAATTTTAATAAATAATAAAATAATTTAATAAACAAACTGAATGTATTTATTATTGTTATAAACAAAAACGAAAAAGCGTGTCGTCATTGTTGTTATTTATGGTTGAGATCCGCTAATGACAGATCATTTTTTGGACATCACTAGTCGAAAACATATTTGCGCACTTCCATATAACTACCGCGTAAATATTTGTTTTTATGTTTCTTAAATGATATTTTGTTATAATTGGTTGGCATTTACTATTTAAAGTTTGGCTAAGTGAGTCGACACCTTTCTTATCCAATAAAACACTTCAAAAAAGTTGATAGTGTTACTGATTAAAATACTACACTAACTAATATAAAAAGATAATAACCAGCACAAAGTTTGGTATAAAAATAGTTTCAGAGTGATATTTTCCATCAGTGTTGAGTATTGTGTTGAATTAAAATGGTGTGTGAATTTCTGCTAGATGGCATTGGAGTTCAGTGGATACTGATTAATTTCATAATATTTGCAGTAATCTACAATTTAATATTTAAAAACTGGTTCTACTTCAGTCGACAAAATGTCAAATTCATTCGAGGAATGCCATTTCTTGGATCCCACTACAAAATGTTTTTTGGCAAAAAAACGCTACCGGAATATTTTCTTGAAAACTATAAACAATTTCCAAATGAGAGATTTATTGGAATCTATGAAATGTGCAATTCACCCGCATATATAATTCGTGATCCTGAACTAGTTCAACAAATTGGAATAAAGGATTTCGATCATTTCACTAATCGACGATTTCACGTAAAAGAGGAATCGGATCCGTTTATGGGAAGATCATTATTTGTTATGAGAGATCAACGATGGAAAGATATGCGATCAACGATCAGTCCAGCATTTACCGGTGTTAAAATGAGATTGATGCTAGATTTAGTGTCGGAAGTGATTCACGAACGATGCATTGAACTAAAATCAGCCATTAATCAAGAAAAAGACAATGCGGTTGTTTATGATATGAAAGATTTACTAACAAGAATCGTTGCGGATACGATCGCGTCTTGTGCTTTCGGAGTAACTATTAATTCGTTAAAAGATAGAGATAATGATTTTTTTAAGACTGGAACTGCTATGGTCAATTTTAAAGGAGTTGAAGGTTTAAAGTTTCTTGCTTATGGGATGATTCCGAAGATTATGAATTTCTTTAAAGTGAAATTTTTCAACGAAAAAGATAAAAAATATTTCAAAAATTTGGTCCTTGATATAATCGATCATCGGGAAAAAAATAATATTGTACGACATGATATGATCAATTTGTTAATAGAAGCCAAAAAGTCAACGGAAACATTAAGTAAAAGTAAGTACTCCAAGACCGACGTACATACATTAGGACTAATAGTTAAATCACATTTTTAGAAGTAACTCTGGACGATCTTATAGTTCAGCCAATGATATTCTTCTTTGGTGGATTCAGTTCAATAGTCACAGCATTAGGCTTTATGACTCATGAACTGGCAATTAACCCACATATTCAAGAAAGGCTTTTTGACGAAATAGCCGAAATCAACGAAGAACTCAATGGAAAACCATTAACCTATGAAGCTGTAAATAAATTAAAATACATGGACATGGTACTAAACGAAACATTACGAAGATGGCCGGGGGCACCAGCATCTGATCGAAATGTATCAAAACCATATGTTCTTGAGAATTATAACGGGGACAAAGTAAAACTAAACGTCGGTGATTCTGTTTGGTTAATGTTTGATCCTATAGTGAAGGATCCGAGTATAGTTTCCAATCCAGATGTATTTGATCCGGAGCGATTTAACGATGAAAATAAAAAATCTATGCCCATTTTCAATCCATTTGGTATTGGACCTAGAAGTTGTATTGCTTCCAGATTTGCATTAATGGAATGTAAGTCAGTTATCTACTATATGGTTCTTAATTTTCATTTGGAAAAAACAGACAAAACCCAAGATCCAATACAACTAAGTAAGAATTCACCCGTTATCGAACCTGAAAATGGATTTTGGCTTCAACTTAGACCGAGGGATGATAATTAATTTTTGTTTATTTATTGTTAATTATTGCTTTGATTGAAAAGTTTTTAAGAACTTGAAGTAATTTTCATGTATTTTCAGTTATATGTTACTACTTACTACTATTACTTACTATTTACTAATGTACCTCATGTGTATTCAAATATTTTAACTGTAAGTGACTACCTCACGTTAATTTTTATAACCAAATAAACTAAGTTTGATGGACATTATTTTTTGTTTTCTCAATGAGGCTCTAGAAAATCTGTTCATATTGGGATTATAAAATTAATTTCTACTTTCTGATTTAATGGCGGAAGAATTACTATTCCAAGAAACTTTGCCATTTGAATTACCATCACAGCAGTCTAAACTTTAAAAGCTTAGATAAATAAATTAAATTTATCAAAACAATCCGTAAAATAAGAAGAAGAAAAAATTATCAATAATCACAAAACCACGTAATCACGAAACCAGAAATTATCAATAACAATAATCATAGCACGTGGTTTATTTATAAGAATGAAGGTCAGACAGCAACAAAATTGGTTTTTTTCGAAATAATAACAAACAAATACCTACAATGCCATGTAGAGTATCTATGCAGAATTGTAGATGGAAGTATTTTAATAGTACTTCTTGGTTGCGAAACATAGTAGGTGCATATTGGGGTAAATTATTCATTTTATGTCTCATCAAAATGTTTTTCATTCTTGATATTAAGGGTCACCACAGAAGGTGCACACAGGTGACGATATCGATCGTGTATGCTTCATTTTCATTTGTGCACATTTTCAATATTTAATTTTTTTTTTGGAAAATGTTTATAAAAAAAAAACTCTTCAGCACCTTACCTATGTGTGACTTTCGTTTTTATATTTGAATATTAAAATATTGTGAACATATTAGACCAGAACAATAACTAATTTTGTGGATAATGAACCATTTGGATGTGTATTGTAACAATTAATAATTTCAATTCAATATTGACAGAAAAACTAAGAATAATTTATCATAGATTGTTATCTGGGAATTTTAGATATACGTGAAAGATTTTTTTTTTTCATTTCATTCTACTTAATTATATTTTTAACTATTTAATTCAAACAATAAAGAACCAGAGGAAGGAATCTTAAGCACAAAAAGTACGTTTCAGTTTAGAAGAATATGCCCGCCAATATCTCTTTTGGGATAGAAGTACTTGACAAGTTGTGCATTGTAATTCGAATTTGTTGACAGTTCTCAGAGAGTAAAATCGTTATATTGCTCTCTTTCAGTCATCCCCCCATACTGTACTCGACGTTGTATAATCAGTCCTGTATTCTATTTTCTAAACATTTAATTTATGTAGTTAGTGTGTGTCACCATCTTGATTAAATTCATTTCCCTCGATTAAAAGATGGTTGGGATCGCTTGTGTAAATTCAATCAAGAAACAAAATTGTTTTAGAAATTTTTGTAATTTTGAACCCTTAAATTGTGCGATTACTATTACGCCCACCATAAGATACGAAACTTAATGCAGTCTACAGCAACGATGAACGACAAAAAGCCAACAAACATACGGCATGGAATTTCTTCTTTAAAAAAGGAAAACGGTCTACCGTTGTCTATCTTTTTTCTTTATTGGCCTTTTGTCTACATATATCGGGTTTTTGTCTGACGACCTTTTCTCCAGATACCGTTAATAAATGGTTAATTATAGTCTATACTTAATTATAAAAAAAACAATAATACTTTTGGGAATTTGGAATTTATTTTTCACTTTAAAAAGGAAAACCCAAAATAAAAAGAAAATTATCATCGTCGTCATACATAATTTTCAATTATTTTTTTTAATATCGATATTGTCATATTTTGTTACTATCACTGTATATATATATATATATATACATTATATGGATAGGGGTTGGCGGAATTTTATCTTCAATTCTTGGACCTCATTATATGATTTTATGACAAGCAATAACCTCGTTTATTGGATGGATTTCTGTTGGGAAATTTAAGAGTTCCCATAAAAAAAGCTGGTTTGGTCATATGTGATGGTTTCAATTTTGCCATAAAGTTGCCAATATAATTTGAGATGAATATCGCTTTAGTAGTGTATATATACCCTGGCCAAAAATTTTCTAATACGATATCATAATATTTGTGTATATATACAATACATACATACATACATACATACATAGTTATATGGATAGGTATGCTGTATATATCAAATGATCAAACCCATACCATACCAGTTTTCATTTGTTTGATTGCTCTCTACTATAGATGTGTCAGACATTTGATTAAGTTTATTGTTTTTGATGAGAAATTGCTGAAATTGTTCTATAGTACCTACTAAAGCAAATAACATGCAATTAAGTTGTTAATTTATGAATTTATCACTGTTTGTATCTATACATAAATTGATTTAACATTGCTTTGTTTAATTAGTGATTTGAAGAGAATGTTCTCAAATATATTAAGACAAAATTCCATAGGGTATGAGGATTATTTGTATGTCTTTATATTCTATTAGATAATATTATTAAGTTAAGAGCTGAATGACAACCGAGCAAAACTGTTTATAGGAAATGACTTAAAGTATACTTAAGTGATAGATGATGTTAAAATCGGAATCAATGATGAATCAGCATTCATTTTCAAAAGAAACGATTTGTTATAATGTGAAATATTTCATAAATAAGGTATTCAAGTTATGCTAACGATGTAATTGTTTCGAAATATGTTTGCTTAAAATTCACACAATAATTACTTAGGGATGGATCTACTTACGATGAAAAAAGAAAAAAACCACTAAGAAGAAAATAATTGTCTAGAGTACTTATTTATTATCTAAGATTTATATTGAGTAAATTGAACAGAAATGAATAAAAACCCTAGAAAATACATAAAATTGATTGCAGCGCCATAACGATAGTTCGTGGAACTTTTTGATCTACTTGTATTAATGTAATCTTCATTTTTTTATACTCAAAGTACCCCATCCTCCCCTATACCTTGTCCGATTTGCTCCAAAAACAATAGATACCTTACTCTTGGAGTACTTAATAAATTCTCCAAAGCTCTCTAGCTGCAGCCATTTAGCCGGAATCTTGATTGCCACTAGAATTTTGATCGGTTACAAAAAATGTTCTTTCAACTATTGAGAATGGCGATCGAAGAATTAGTACGACAAAAATTAGTTGGGGAAAAATAGCCTTCTTTTAATGCTTCCAAAAATAGAACCATACAAAAGTGACGTATTTACGATCAATGATCAAATTCCTCTAATTCTTTTAACTAACTCTTCTAATCATCATCATCATACCATTTGTCATTTAGCTGGTTGGAAACATATATACTAAATTAAGCTGTGGATAAGGCAGGGCCTAATGTTTTTAACAAATTGAAGATCCGAACTCTAAACACTTGACTTAATGTCGTATGATAATTCAAATCATTCCAGTATGGGTTTTCTAATAGAGGGTATTTGGTTAAAACTTAATTTGATCCCAAATCGATAAATAGCTATTTTCACCGTGATTTAATTTTTCTCCATATAGGTAGAGGAAAGTGGGGACAAAACCACTTACGGCTACTTCAAATTTATCATTATGTTATGTGTGACCCATGTTTAATGATGGATTCTCTTAAATAACGCAAATCGCTAGACGTTCATTTTAGGACAAAAAAAGTTTAAATAAAGTTGTGGAGTCTCCGCATATAATAAACAAGAACGATCAGGTCAAGTGAAACAAATAAAAAAAAAATACTTAAAACAATGCCTCCGGTTGGAATTATTGAAACGCCCCTTTTAAACTTTATCTATGCCCTACAGAAAGACATCAGAAATTAATCGAATACAATTTTCTATTGTGTTTAATTGGAATACACAAGAATGCTATAATTCAACCCTTTTTTCCTGCCTTCTGGCCGAATAACGATTAACGCTTAGCATTCACTTTGTTCAAGAGTTATTTATCATTCTGCTTATTATATAAGTAGATATATGACGTAGCTCTTTTCATACTATACCTATACAGACATACATATACATCTATACATACATACTTGAACAATATCAAAAATACCAAAATGTCAAATAAATCGAAATAACTTCAATTCGATAAAATTAAATTTATTTTCAACATTTATATGTAGAGAAAGCCGGGTTAGGTAGGTAACTCGTATCATTGTGACAATAAATATACCTGATGCTGTTTGCAACCAAACCACCTATCGCTAACCCATCCCCCACTCCCATCCCACCTATCAACTCATACCCTTTACCATTTATTATTATAAAATGCTATAAACAGTTTATCTTCAATCACAATAAATACCAAATAAACGAGCTACAGCATTACCATTAACTATTATTAAACTTCCGATCTTCTCTAGAAAAATGTGATGGAACTTGTTGTAGTAAAAATGTTCTTGGTTCTGGCATGTACCCCCATTATTTGTGATGGTGAGCCTTGAGTAGGGATATATTATATACAAAATATATAGATATATACATACATATATATATATATATAGGTACAGTACACAACATTATAGATCTTATTGTATAATATATGCTTCAAACCCCCAAACTGAAAATAGGTTATAACATCAAGCAACATCATGTTGTGCCAGGCATACAATAGGAAAAGGATGTTCCTTCCCACCCGCTTGTAAAGTAATTGAACTGCGGCGTTCGTTGTTATCTTTCTTGGGCAGACACACATAGCACTGAATTTTTGTTACTTGGCTGCATCTTGGAATGTTATTTTTTGGTGATGTTGTTTTTGTTGTTGTATTCAACCACAATGTAAATTCTTTTTTTTTTCCTCTTTTCATTTTTGCTGTTGTAGGAGGTATACTACCAATACATACATACATCTACTACTAATGATGGTATATTTAGAGAGGATAATAGTTATGGTCATTTGTCGGAAATAATTGAAGAGGAAAAATAAAGTTCTAATATTCTTGTGAGAGGAAAATAAAAAAAAAAAAAAAAAAAAAGGAAAAACAAAATTGTTTGAACATTTTCTTTAAAAGTATTACTAACACCTAATTGATTTTTGTACTATAAACTATATACTTACACACTATGTATGTATAACAACTAGTCGGCAGAAGACGCAACATCAAAGCCTAATGCTAATACCGAAAGATTATCCATGTATAAATAGAAATAGTGTTGAGCCTTTTGCAATATACTTTCCCTCATCAATGATTGGGGCCACTATCGAATTTAAATCTGTTTTTGACATATTGAACATCCAGTAGGCGCCTTCAAGTACGAGTTGTTCTTTCCTATATACGTACATATGTACAATTGTACATCCGTCAATTTACTTTGGTCATACAGATTTTAGGATTAAACCATATGCGCTTCCATACATGGTCTCACAAACTTGTCCTGTCCGTAGATTTTATTGTTTGCATTTTCAGATGCAATTCATTAAAATTGTTTCTCTTGTCATATTCACATAGCACCAAGCTGCACCTTTTAATGTCGTAATCAATGTTCATTCAATTAATTCAACATACCTGGTCATAGTTTTCTTGACGATTTGTTTCCGGCTATATTTTTTACATCTGGTGTGTCTTCGTACTGTGAACTTTCCGGACGTTTTTTGACTAATACTAAACGATGCAAATCAATGGATAATTGTCAAAAGGTCTTAACATAAATTTTTTCAAAAATGGTTTTTCTATGATATCTGGTCATTTGGGATATTTTACACTATCTGGCAACATTATTTTACTAAAGTGTTCATAATATTTGCAAAATGTTGTTATTTAGTAGTACATAAATAATGTGTAATAAGGGAGGGGAGATTTTGCAAATTTTCAATACCAGAACCCCCATAGACCATAAATAAATCCAAAATGTCCACACTCTAGATCAGTGGTGGTTTAAAATGGGAGGTCGCAAGAATTTTACGGGTATTAATACATTTTATAAAAGTATTGGTAAAAATAATGAAAATTTGGAAATAATATCATATTAAAGGGTCTGAAAACTTAATTTATGCTTGCTCTAGTACTTCTATTTACATTTGCTCTCTGTTATTCTAATACATCTATGCTTAATTTGTCAAAAACGATAATGAAATTTTCAAATTTTGTTATTCACAGTTGGCAGCACTATTATATTTTTACAAAAAATTTCCATGGAAAAATATGAAATCTAAACTTCCCTTTATATTCCAGTAGGAAGTAAAAAAAAATGATTATTCATAAATAGAACGCTTCAGAAATATTAAGATTTATAATAAATACCAACAATGTCCATACATAATTTTCTGAAATGGAGAGAAAGTTGCACGATTGTAGATTTTGTCTTTCTATGTACTTTAAAAGAAAGAAAAATTATTCATAATTTGACTTATCTAAGATTTACAGCCGTTGGCAAAATTTATCCCATTAATAAATACTTCAGAGTCAATTTATCTACTTAATATACGTATTTACAATAGACATACATACATAGGTATAGGTACATAAAGTATACTTTGGTGAGTGCATAAAAAAAAAAATATTTAAAGCTTTTTGATAAATCTAACAGATAATAATAATAAAAACGTTGCTTCTGTATTTATGTACCATGTAGGTATAAACTTTTTAGAGATTATACCGCATCAGCTTAAATAGAGCAAATAATGAATTGCTCATTGTTTATGTTTGCGTAATCCTTAAAACACCGTGTATTTTACTAAACGACCATTTTTGGATATTTTTTTAATGATTTTAATTAAATTTTAAGAAAAAAAAAACCAAAAAAAAAACAAAAACCAAATCGGATATGATTTACGACTTAACTTTCGGTACACATTTTTCAATTACAATAAAAATATAATATAAAGCTCCATCGTGACAGCTTTTGTTATAACTTAAGATGCCCAGAAGCTTGAATTGAAAGTTTAATATGACATGGGATTTATACGTAAAAGATTATTCTAGTATAAGATCCGCAGGAAATATCTCAAGGGATGGGCTGGTAAGATGTGGGTCTATAATATGGGATGTTTACACTTGAAATGGTAAATTTACGAATATTTTCAATGAATTTCGTATATTAGGAAAAATACCTAGTAATAATCAGTTTTACTCAGGTTGACAAGGGATTTTAGGTTGCCAACAAAATTTGAATAAATTATTCAAAAATTAGGGGATATAGGAAATTCGTATTTTGTTTTATTTGTCATATATGTAAGGATGGGGTCGGTACATAAATATAAATTCTTTTGTTGTTCGTTTCCTGTCCATTTCCTGTAGTTTTTATTTATTTTTTTGTTGAACAAAGTGTGCCTATCAAGTTCTTACGGAATATTTTATTAGGTGATTTTTAGGTTCTTCAAATTGCAATCTATTGTGATTTTTATTTTCGAACACATTACCATCTATCCATCTATAAAATGGAAAATATTTTCTTTGATTTTTGTGTTATTTAATTACATCTCGTGTAAGAATTTTATTGATTTTGAAGCAAATTAAACGAGGTATATGGGAGGAAAGGGATAAATATTACTTTGTGTACCAAATTTTTGCTTGAAATATATAAATATTATAACAAAAATGATTGAGAATGAAAAAATCAATAAGACCAAAAAGTTCCATGCCCTACCATTATGGCGCTGTAATCAATTTTTTTATAATTTCTTCATTTTTCGAAATAACTATATTCGAAATAGGCCAAACATTTTCTTTCCTTTCCTATGGCACTACAACGCAGAGTCCGTTTTGGCACCACTGTTCGTCTCTGAGCATGGTCCAACCAGCCCCACACTCCCAGTTTTCTTGCATCATTTTCGATGTTATCTTCCCATCTCGCTCTGCTTCTGTCATCTTGGAGTCGTACTGCAAATAAGGGCAAAAATAATAAAACAAAAATGATTGAAAATGAAAAAAATCAATTATTCTTTAAAAGCCCGAAAAGTTCCACGTTATACCGTAATGGCGCTGTAAATATTTATATTTTTACTCAAATAAACTCAATATTTATTTGTTGTAGCAAAAAAATAGATAAGCACAAAGTCAAAGATAATAGAACCATTTCTCTAACTAATAGAGTGAAAAGTTCTACTCTCCACCCTTAAAGCGCTACAATCGTTTTTCATGTATTTTTCTAAGTATTTTAACATTTATATCTTTTAATGCAACATTTCTGTTCTATATGTATGTAGGTATGCTTAATATTAGTTAGTCACTGGGCAAATTAACCAACAGAAAGAAGAAGTTTGAAACTCGTATTTTTGGCTTTATGTTTGATATAATTTTGCATAGAAAGTTTATTTTTCGTATATATTATTTTGAAATGCAACCCCTATTTATTGTATAATATTTGTTCGGTCTCTATTATGGTAAATAAGAAATGCATTAGCAATCTCATTAGAAAGATTAAAACGTTTCATTTGCAGGATAACTAATTCATAACAAATAAATTACGAAACTCACGTCTGACATATAAATCCTTCGGGGTAGTTTTTCATTTTTCTTCTTCTGGTTGTGTATGACTACCATAGAGAGATATTGAATGAAACAGAGTATCATATTAATATCCCCGTTGCCCAGATATATATACACACACACACGTATATTAGAAAATAGTCTATCAGCATTCCACTTCATGCAAGGAAAATAGAAAAAAGAAAGAAAATAAATATCACGCACTATCATTACTCACTTTTATTATTTTTCGATATAAGATTATAATCATCCCTTATGAACAGACGACATAGAACCCACTACTGGAGATATAAGGATATTTCATAAAAAAAAAACAAAACAAATTATATGTATATTCCTGGTTCATAATCATCATGTCATGTGGTTTAGTGTCCAGATTATATATAGATTCGGGCAATTTGTCTTTCTCTCAGAAAAGTCAACTTACTTATTCGCAATAAATAATTGAATGAAGAGAGCATTTTTCCTTTTGACAGATTTTCTTTATTAACTGGAAAATAATTTCCCCATGATTATGTATATGTGAAAAGTGTGAAAATTGTTTAAACTCATATAATGTGAAAAAAAAACAAACAAAAAAGTCAAACAATAACTGAAAATTGGAACGCAACAATTTTCTATAATTTATGAGTTTTGAGTTATGAGGTTTTTCTTTATTAAATTTTTGGCAACAAACAAAGAAAGAAAAAAAAAACTACTTTAAAAGTTCATATGAAAGTTTTGTACTTTTTGTAAATTACTATATGTACAAGTACCAAGCACATTATAATTAAGCCATAATTGTGAGCGTTCACAATTTACACAAAACAACAACAACAACAATTGCAATATTTACATAAAACTCCAAAATTGTCTAATTGCAATCTGTAAACAATTTTCTTTATTATCTGGTACAATTTTCAGCAGAACAACATTTTGACATAGAGAAATAATTCCTGGTGAATAATATTGTCGGAAAATATTCTTTAATTAAAAACGGTTTTTTTTTTTGGTGCGACGAGGCATTGTCGGAAAATTGTTCTTCAGAAAATATCTTAAGCAAAATGCCAAATTATATAATACAAGAGATGCTATACCAAAAATTCCTTATCCTCTTTCCTCATTACATAAATAAAATGGAAAATGTTAAAAGTTTTTGCCATTTTGCCAATTGCTGTGAAAAACATTTTCAATTAACCAAACATTATCCATCTTAATTTTCTAGGACGATCACAAGGCATTCCGTCGTCAATTAGAGGACAAACGACCTGTCGTTGAAAGTAATCTTTTGAGCGGTCGACAATATGTTGCCAGTGAACCACCTGTTTCTGATACCAGCGATTCAGAAGGTAAGCTATTGAAATGACAATGAAATGAAAAATGGCGGATGGTTTATCGGATGATGATAATTCTATACGTACATTGTATTTATGTAATTGTTTGTCAATTGTTTGTAAATAATTGTTTCTTAATTTATGTATGGTGCAGCATTGGAAGGTGATTCGCGTTATTTATCAGCCGATGAACAAAGCCGTGAATTGACGCGCAGCATCCTACGAGAAGTTGGTAAACTGTCCGAACAATGGAATAATTTGATTGATCGATCGGATCATTGGAAACATCGTTTGGATGAATATATGACGGTAAGTTTTTTTTTTATATTTTACCTATACAAATAATTTTTATTTCCTTTTACTCCTTTTTTTATTTTATCTCCGTTTTAATTTTAAAAATGGAATGGATTCAATGAGTTGGCTTTTTATTTATTTGCTAATGGATTTTGTAAATGGGAAATTTCAATTAAATAACTTTGGTTTGTTAAACGAATATGTACATCGTTTTTATCTATTCATACCATTACATATTATGTACATCTCTACATATGTAAATACATTTATGTACAATATATGTATGAAGTGTGAACATTATATTCAATATGTTCCTATCTAATATTAAGATGAAAATGATTTTATTATAAAGTAGCGTTGGTGTTGTTTGCGCTAACATCCCGCTCATTAAGACTTGATTGATTATCATTTACCATTCATTTATTAATTCATGACTTAATTGGATTTTGAACATTAATTAATCTTACTCAATGGAATTATTATTGGTGTTTATATAGTTATTATCGATTATAATAAGAAATGTGTTAGTTTCTAAACTACAAAGTTTACGCTGACACAGCAAAAAAAAAAAAAAAAAATTGTATGAGGAAAAAAAATGGACTGCATTTTTTTTTAAATACAATTTTAGAAGACCTAGAAAATTCTACTTTTCGATTAACCCTATTGAGTTAAGCAAGTTTTTTTTAAACAACATTTTTCAATGCATTCTTAAATACTAAAGTGAAAGAAAACCATTAAGATTTTACTAGTTTATTTACTCTTTCAAGGAATTATTATAGAAATTTGTAGTTTAATAACATAATCCGATGAAAATCCAATTCGAAATCCATTGTTTTTTGTTTTTCTTTTGTTAATGCACTAGTGTGTAAAGAGAGAGCGGGAATCCTAAGGCGCCCGAAATTTTTAGGGCTCCATAAATGGGCCCATTAGATATCCAACGCGTTCTGGTCCTCAGCCTACCATTCCAGAAGATCATAGAAGTCCCAGGGGCCGTCACGTATTGCCGACGAGTTTGCCAGACGACTTTTAAGCGCCTTTAGTCTCTTTCCTGATACGGCCGGGCAACCGTTTCCGGGAGTTTCTCGCCGTATTTACAGGTTATTTTTGATCACACCCATCTTGATGTGTAGATGCGCTGTAGTTTTAGATGGAGAGTTAGAAATTTGTGAGTTTCTTGGCCTTTGCTCTGGATAAAGAAAAGATGCTAATTCACTTAACTATTTATGGAAACAGTCGTTCAATCGCATACATTTCTCAGCTTTTATTTATGTATTATGTAAAATTCTCAAAGACAAAGTATGGATCTTGTCCGCATCGATAGTATGTAATTGTTAGATTTCAATTATTGTATAGCGTATCGTATGTCTGTTTCTGTTATTGAGATAAAATACCTTAAAGTACAATGAAATAATAAGCGTGATAATAAAATGAAAGTATTTTGTGTTGGATTGCTTTGGACAAAATCCAAGGATAACATTCTTGTGTCATGTGTGTATTGTATAATGTATTTATATGCATATTGGGTATTTTCGGTCATAAATCGATAATATTATTAATTAACAACATCTACGTAAAACTACGGGAATAGTCCCAACCACATATAAATTCCCTAAGACAAAATCCAGGATTCATCCAAAGATAAAATAGGTAGATAGGATTTATTAATATGGAACTCCCAGACAAAAATGAATAAAATTTTATAAATTAAATGGATTTTTGTTGTATATTTTAAGATTTTGATTGTTTTTTTTCAAAATTTTAGGTTAAAGATTTAATTTTTAATTCCTATTATCTAACGTTACTACTGCCCTATAGACATTTAAATAAAATTTAATTACAATAAGTATGTTGATTATGTAGATTATTTTACTATCACATAAGTAAGATTTTCAATGTATAATAAATTTGTTTTCAATATCTCTTTTTTAGATAGCCTACATTTCTCCTAAGTCTTTGTTCCTTTGATTAATATTTATTCAATGCACAAATTATTTATTTGCATAAATATTGATCTTTTCTAAAACATTTTATTACTTAGAGTTAGAAACTAATGATGCGTGTCAAATATAGTAATTTCTTTTTCTATTAGGTACTTTTGTATAAGATTATGATTGGAACTTTCTTTTTTGTTATTATTTTTTTCGTCTGACTCGCCTCCATATAGAATGTATGGTGCGTCGATATTATCTGATAATTTTATGCAATTCACAAACATTCTGTTTAATAATAAAAAAAAAAATAAATGAGGATAATTGAAGATTAATATCGACACCACACCTGGTACCGCTGTAATAGGAATCATTTATTTCTTTGCAACGTTGTACATAGATTTGTAATCAAAACATGTAATGATATATCTTATTTTTTTGTTTTTTTATATTAAATGCAATTCAACAAATTCTAATAACAATTCCTTTTATGACTGCCTATAAAATAGAGTGGATCGAAAAATAAGATTTTTGTACGTAACCAAAAATATTGAAATTAAATTTAAAAAGTATTCACAGATATTTTTTTTTGTCCTTTTTCCGTTTTTTAAAAGGTGTGGGGGAAATTTTTTAATTATTTATTTTTCATAACCATTTTGTTTGGTTATTGTGATTAATTGGCGATTAATAAGAGATTTAATTAAATAATCGTTTTAATATGGCTTAGAATCAAATTGTTAAATTTTGGCTCCCATCTCTATAGCAGGGCTTAGGGTGATGAAGGTTTTTAACATATTCATGTAATTAAGAATATTTCGTTCAAAAATTACTCTATTTTCCTAAAAATGTATTCCAAAATTAGTCCATTTTTGATATTTTCTGAAATATTTTTAAAAAATGAAGAAGAAGAAAAAATCAAATTTAACAATTTTTTTTTATTTTGGCATTTTTAATCGACTTTAAAAATTGGTCAACTGTCAAAAAATATATTTACGTATAATTTGACACTTGAAATAGTAAAAATAGGTCAAATTTCAAACATTCGTAACTCCACAATAAACAATTGAATAAAATCAAAATTTGATTGAAAATTTTAAATCTAAAAAAAAATTAATTCTCCGAACCAGATTTTTTCTGTTATCCTATGTAAAATCAGTATGTATATCCATAAATTTGAAGAGTTGAAAAATTTGCAAGCAAAACGTTTGAAGATGTTTCAGATTTTTAAAAAAAAGGAACCAAAGTTTTTTACGATTTTTTTTTATTGTTCTACCCTATTATTTAGGGTCTCTCTCTCTACATGTAGGTATAGATAATTCAAAAGATTCCATTAGTATCATAGATATTATTATGAAAAATGATATACACCTTGCTGTATCACTTTTGCTGGAAGGCTTTAAAAAAATACAGGCATAAGTATAGAAAAGAAAAAATAAAAAAAAATAGCGGTGACAAAAAAAAACCTTCTTGGAACAGCAGACATCGCACGTAGCACGTAATTTAATATAATTTTGATCTGTACGGGTAATATTTTTCGTATTTTATACTGACGTATGTTGTATTTTCTGTATCTAAATAATGTACATTTTGCACATATGTTACATTAGCATTAGACCATATCAGTACATTATATCAGTTGCGATATACAAATTCTTGTTTATTAATTAAAATTATCTGTCTTGTATTCTGATGGTGTGTGTGTGTGTGCGATTTATTTACATATTTAGAGGCTATATGGTTCATATCTTAGACAATATAATACAGGATTGATTATATCGCATATCTGCTATGAAATAAAATACGCACACAACGTCGAGTACAGCAGTATGGGAGGATGAAAAATTGTCTATTACTTATTAGGGCTATTTGTGCATATAATCCCTATAATTTTGTCCTGCCTTTGCCCAATTTGTCAAGCACTCTCTCTCTATCCAAAGAGAAATAATGGCCGGCCATTTTCTATCTTGCACTTTTTTATGAATCGTACTTTTTGTCCCATATGCTATCTCCTTATATGTTATCTACTCAATGGTTCATATAATATATAAATTAATATTAAACTTATATTACTCTACATAAACATTATGGATATTTGATGCAGCAAGACTTGGTTGATCGTTTTGCAGATTTTAATATCTTGACATTCTAGTTTGACATGAATACATAATAAATTCTGACAGAAGATTGTTTATTCTATATAAAGTATTTGAAATAGTTGTCGGATCTTGTTTTTTGATTTTTTATAACAAAAATTTTCCTACACAAATAATAAGCAACTTACATAAAACATTTTATTTGTAAACTAAATTAGGATTTGTAAATGGGAAATTAAATTCTTCAAACAAAGTTTATTGGAAAATTATAAAATTAGAATGACAAAAGAAAAAGACAAATATATGACAAAAACTTATAACATAGGTTGGTGGTAAACTTATTTAATTCCTGTCATAAAGCTTTCATCATTCGTTTAAAATCTAGAAAGGATAATCCGATTATGTATATAGAGAATAAGTTATTCTTATTATATACCTAAAAGATAAAAGCAGTGGTTTTCTATATATACATTTTAGTATATAATACCGATTTATGTATATAAATACAAAGTAATACTACAGTATTTAGTTATATGATCAATATGTGTACATTATTTGATAGTAAAATTGGAAGGAGAAGTTTGTTTTTGAAATTTCTTCTCATAAAAGTTTAATTTGTATAGACAGAAATGTGGTAACTACTCGGAGTACCTACTGCTACTCTATTCCTCTATAAAATCGTTATGAAAGAAAAAATGGATGATAACCAATTAACATATTGAAGTGACATCGAACATGCATTGTATGGCTGCAGCTACAGATTTCAATGAGCCCATCTGTTCAATCAAAAAAAAAAATCGCTCCACTTTAATATTTGATAATAATACTCAATACATTTAGGGGTATCCTTTTGGCAATCCCGTATCCTTTTGTATATATATAATTTTAGAATCTTTTCACTATCTCTTGGCTGTCCTTTTCACTATTCGTTAATTATTATACTTCAGGCTTCAGAATATAATATTAGCGGTCGGTTTAATTGCTTCATGTTCTCCCATGATTGCGAAGACCTCGATTAAATATCACTAACGACTTATAATCCTCAAGTCGTTATTTGATATCTACGAGTATAATAAACTTTCAATAGCAACGATTAACTTCTGCTTTATTCAAATAATAGTACTAGGACTGGACAGTGTCCTTTTAAAATTTTTCCATTTTAATAATGATTCTCATTTTGTATAGACTTCATTGATTCATGCGTTTATAGCTTGGCTATCTTGAAATATTCAATTCAGTCACATGTCAGAACACTTCTATATTCTCATTATTAACAGTTAGCACTAACAAATCTTTGTACAAGTAAATACCTTAACTTGAAAAATATTTGTATGTTGACCTTAACGATACAAAGAAATTTCTACATTAAATTTTCTAAAGTAATTTCGTGCACAAGTTTAATATGCGAATCAGCATTAGCTTGGAGTGTGACTATCGTACTCAATTTGTTTCTTCGTAAAGACGGAATGATTTAACGATTTCATTGTATGGCGATACCTACTCTGTATTATTAGTCAAAATCCGACTCCAAGCTCTAGATGTTCTCTAGATATAGACATAATAATCTTATAATGTATGTTTAATAGATTTTTCAGTGAGTTTGAGTTCGATACATTTTGCTTCATTTATTGTATCTTTAAATTACTTAAATTTTTTTTTTTTTTAATCTGCATAATTATATGTATGTTATACTGGCTACTGGCTATACATTAGATCATTTACAATATTTTTGATCACAATATCGAAATTTATTTTCCAAATCATCTAAATAAAGACCTACTCCATTCATTGATAGGCAGGTTATTTAGACGTTCTAATTTTCTCATAATACATATATTGCATGCTGGCACAGTTGATTGATTGGTAAATTTCGTGAGTTTTGTCTTACATGCTGTAATGGCATAACACAATACAAAGAACGAGAGCATTAGGCTCTATAGGAGGTATACTATAAGTAACTATATACATAAGTAGGTATATATGTAATATAGAGAAATATTGTATGTATGTACAGTAGATTCTGAAAATTTTGAACAGTATAAAAGTGAGATTTTAACAATTAGAATATCATGAACTATACGTCAAAAAATAATATTTTATTAATTGAATTATTCCTTTGATTGAATAATATTTTATTAATTGAATTATTCCATTGCCTGAGGTTTTTTACGTAAATCTATAGAAGAAGATGTATAATTTGAATGTTATATTGGGGAAACCAGGGATCCGATCAAAAACGTTCAGATAATTTCACTACTAAAAACTTACAAACGGAGATATTATTAAATGAAGCTGATCAGTTGGGATTCCAACTATTTTCCAAAAAAAAATTCATCATGTCATTAGAGTCAATAAAAACAGACAAACGAACGTTGCCCCTATACTGATCTTGATCTTTCTTCTTACCAACAATTAGGGACTGGTGAATTTTTATTTTCCCTGTACAAACAAATAACCTCCGAAAATTTGTAGTAAAAGCGTACTGTAGCCCTTATTAGTAATCAAATTAAAACAAAACACTAATAAACATATTTGATGGAAAATCGTATTTTCCAACTTTTTTGCCTTATACATTTTTTTCGATTTTCCAATAAAATTTTGAGAAAATAATCAAAATATGCAAATTGAACGTTTTTTCCTTGAAAAAATTGTTTAATTCTTAAGAAAAAATGGTTGAAGACTTGAATTGCATATTTTGATGATTTTCTTAAAATTTTGATAAAAAAACGAAAAATTAAAAAAAAATATTCGGAGGACATTTTCATAAAAATCGCCTATGCTTACCAACAGATCTCTTCAAGTTATTGTCAATTGCTTTCTAGATGTTCCGCATGGTTCACACATTGGACCGTTACTAATTTCGATTTCTTTGACCAAAATTCACATTCACAAAGTGTTCACATTTTTCCTTGTCTACTATATCACAAAAATCTCACCCAGCCATTACTTATAATCCCATTTATAATATACCTAATGGCAAAACGCATATTTTGGTATCATATTCGGGCGTGAAACTATAATACATGTATTAAATATATACACAATGTTTTTATAAGATCCAGACAGATTAGTCACTAAATAAATGTTCGTATGAGCTAAATATGAAGCCAAAGATAAATTTTCGTTTTTAGAATTATAAATATTTTCACATTCCATGATTTGTACATGCAAACATGTATGGCAACATTAATGGTGTTTCGTTATTTTATATTTTATTTTTCTCTTATTATTTACATTTACATTTCATTCAGTTTAATTTACAAAAGGGAATTACAATGACTTATTTGAATTATGGTTATTATGTAAATAGATTTATTTCGTACATAATTTTTTGGCTGTTTGATTAAGAAGAAGAAAGAAAAAAAAAAGTTTTATGTCAACAAGGCAGTTTTTTTTTTTAATTTTATTTTATTTTTTTTTTTTTTTTTTGGATTAAGTAGCAGTGGGAATATTTTGTCGGTCTCGGTAGCTATTCTCAAATGTTTAGATAAATATAGTAAAACAGAATTCTCCGTTAAATAAATGTTGTACGTTGGACCAACAGGCTATATAAATGTTCAAGTAAATTGTACAAATGTACATGGTGCAATCTTACGTCATTGCAATAATTTTTGAAAAGAACATTTTTTTTTATTTTGTAACTTTTTTTTAAACGAAAAATGCCAGCGTTTTTGATGTGTGTTTACTGATCTAGACATTGTCTGATCTAGATGATGTAGATCTCACTGGTTAGTCTTGATTTGAGCATTATTAAAAAAAAATTACGCTAATATTTTTAAAAATTCGATTCCTTTCTATTTTCCTATTCTATTTTCTATTTTTTTCCTATTCATTTCAATTTTTTCCCCCTCAAAAGTATGTTTTTTAATGTCAACCAATCATTACCTAGTCTTTATATTTATTTTAAATCAAATGGAACATTCCAAAATTAAATTTTTCAAAAAAATCAAAATAATTTTCTACGTCAAATAAATTGATTGAAGCTTACAGGCAAGGCACACAGTTTCATGCTTATTGGATGGAGTATTTATTTTATAGGTGAGAGAGGATATTGTGAAATTTTCGTTTTGGAGATAATTTTTCAGCAATTTGTATAAACTGCACAAAAAATATTTATTTTTGGATTTTTGACCAAAAATATTATTTATTTTCACTCTCATCTTAAAATTGTAGTGCAAATTGGGTTCTCTATTCTGCAAATGATATTTTTTTTATGTTATAATTTTTCGGTATTGTCTTTTTCCCGATTAAATTCATTCAAAATGTACTTTGGATTTGTATAAAAAAAATCTTATTTTTCAAAAAAATGATGCCCTACTAGAATAAAAATAAACTTTTTTCTTGTTCCATCAGAATTAGCTATTGCGGATTTGCGGGAAAGATTTTTGCAAAAGAAACATTTGAATAAGTCATTCCTTCAGCATAGATATCTATTTCAATCAAATGCAAACCCGGAATTTATATCTTTTGATTCTTCCAGAGAGAGTACACGAACAAAAAAAAAATAAAAAAAATCAAGAAAGAAAAAAAGTTTCGTTCACTAAACATTTCCGAACTAACAATGATATACAGAGATAAATTTACTCCATATATTATGACCAAACAAATGATTACACTTATGTAGTCGTTTCATTGAATTATTTTCTAGGGAAAAAATATCGAATTACCTGTTATCTATGTACAAATTATGTTTTCCCTAACCTTTTGTCACGTTAATCTTATTTTACCTTAAAAATTGTTTTTTACCCTCAAAAAGTGAAGAAACAAGAGGAATGAAAAAAAAAAAAGTATAAAAAAAAAACTTTCTTGAACTCATCTCACCCACTATAATTTATTCCAAAAAACATTCCCCAAAATAAGATTTATTCCTTGTTACAAATGCTAACGAATTTCATAAATCAACCGTTGTTCTTTACTATATATGCCCTACTCCTTATACATATAAATATACACTAAATAGTAGTATAAGTATACGTATAAGAACCCATGTCCGCAAAAAAAAAAAAAAAAAAAATTAATATTAATTTCGTGCAATATGTTTTGTCGCTTAATTATTCTCTTTGCCTAAGTCTTTAAAACAAATTTTTCCTAATTAGGGAAATTTAATTACTCGAATAATGAATGCAGCTGAACAAACACACAACCTTATGGCATTTAACTTTCCCATATATAGAGTAGCCCATTCCAAAAAAAAAAAAAAAATAAAAATTGTTCCACACATTATATTGGATATATGAGTACATTGTGAATGTGCACTAATTTCGTTTGCTTCCTGGACGTGTTTTTTTTTTTTTTTTTCTTTCTTTCTGGAATTTAATTTTTTCTTTTTTTTTTTCTGGGTAGTTCTTTTCTATGTACATACAATGAGGCTTTTTATCAGCACCTATACAGTATGTGTATTTTGTTGTGTACCATAGGCCATGTGGTGGTGGGTATGATATAGGAATATGGGATGGATTAAGCAAATAAATTTACAGACTACTTTGTTTATATACATAATTTGGTGCGATAAGGAAAAAAATGGTTTTTTTTTTTTTTTATTATTAAAATGAACGACTCCATGGTAGAGAAAATGCACGAAATCATGTTAATGGGTGCTGAAGTTGTTATTATAGTTTGTGTACTTGTGGCAAGTGGTTTGAAGTGTTCTGTGAGATAATATTAGAGTTGTGTAATCTATTTTGCTAATTTACAGTAAGTACCTAATGTAGGTATTGTACATACATATACTATACATATGTGTAGAGGTAGGGGTTTACTTACATATTAAGCTCTCAACTGTTAATTAACTAATTGAACTTTATATGAAAGCTCTCCGGGCATTACACAACTCTTTACTTTCAATGCATAATATGCGATAATTAGATTTTGCATTGACTATTGACGAACCGTAATTGATTTAATCTATATAGATAATCTTTATCATATGTAATGATTGGACTTCACTTCAATATATGTTTAGATAAATACAGAGATATAAAACTTCTATTGACTATTTTCTTTGGTGTGAACATTTGTATAAATACAAACAAACAAAAAAAAAAATACTTTCAGATTTTTTAAGGAAGTTGAAAGTAGCACATTTTTATTTAATAAAAACATCCAAATGAAGAAAAAAATGTATTCCTCTACATGGGAACTCGGTCGGTCGATCTTTATAAGACGATTAGTATAAACTAAATAAGACCAAAATTGATTTGAAACTATTCTATGCATTACCAGACTGATTTGGGTGCATCTAACTCGGGTGCCAAATTAAAAACTATATTATGATTATGAATATGGGTGAGTTTGGTGTCGACAAAAAGTGCAATCAGCTGTTCAATTATATATTATTTTCACTAAAATTTCTTTATTCTATTATTTTCGTGGCTCTGTCGAGCAGTGATTATATGACATTTTTACACAGCCTTTTCGATGAACGGATATATTGTTAAACAAGACCGATAATGTGGTTTTTGTGTGAACGATACCGAATTTTCACTGTCGGTTTCTATTGTGATTTTATGTAATTTCAGCGATCTCCAGCATTATTGGATTTTACGTATCAAAGAATTGTTAGTCGTTAATTAATTAGCATGTAGTGTCGAACTTTCTGGACCTATTACTTCAATATTATTATGAACTAAAGGTATAAAAGTGGGCTATAGATGTATACTATACAGTATACACTATCGAGGTTGTTTTTTTCGAATTTGTTACATTTGTTACTACATTTTGATAACAAACTGGTAATAAATGAGACAAATGTAACAAATGTAGCAGTTTAGCAAATATAAATGAAATAACCCCATCACAAGACATATTCAGAATTGTTCTGAAATATTTCAGAATGGCGTATTGGCGAGAATCATTGGGTTGAAAAATAACTACCAATTTCGGTAACAAATACATGTAGCAAATGTAACTTGATTTTCAAATTAGGTATTTTATCGATCATTTGTTACTTTAACATCTCTGTACTACACTATGCACTACAGCATTCAACTTAAGATGAAAATAGTTTTTCCGATTATGTTTTTTCTTACTTTAAGTAGTCGCCAAATGGCGCTTAGCACTATAAAACTATTTGTTACGGAAATGATTTTAAAAAGAATTGCACTCTTAGAAACAATTTTGTTAAAAATGTTAAAGCATGGCGCTGATATTCAAATTACTTTGTACATATTTTTAATACTTTAGCATATAATTTAGCTTATCTGATTTTACTTAGTTAACAAAAAATTCTATATATTTGCCTCTCATTTGTCTGGCTTTTGTCGCTATTTATATTTACCTACATCATGCTTACATATATGTAAGATTGTAGGTACATTATAAATGCTCATTTCTTAATAGTACAAAATATCTATACTAGAAGTACATACATACATACATGTACTTAAGTGGATCTATAGAAGAGCTTTTAAAGTAAATTGCAGGCACTTCCATGATACCAAAAATACATTGTAATGGATTCGCCTCATATAGGTTAGGGTACACCCAAGTATAATACAAAAAGCCTCGTTAACAAAACAGTATTATACCAAGTACCAACAACAACAACAACAGAAAACAAAAATATGCACAATATAAATCCATACAAGTACATATTACCAACTGTGACTACATAATATACCTATGTACATATGTAAGTACATAACTACTATATAAGCCTCTATGTACATCGAAGTAATATCTATAAGTATATTAATGAATTAAACATGAGAGAGCCGGGTACAAATTATTGTGTGAAAATTGTTCAAGTAATTCTGTCCGAAACCTCTTTTAATCCACATGCCTAAAGATGATGCCCAAAAAAAAAACACAAAAAAACAAAACAAAATATGATGAAGATGATATGCCTGAAGAAAAGGTCAAGAAATGTCTCAAAAATAATTATTTTTCAATTCATTGCAATCAATTTTATATTTAATCGAATATTATTCACTTATAATGCAAATAATACAGGAAAAAAAAAACAAAAAACAAAAATTTTTAAAGATTGGCGGCGCCTTAGAATAGTGAAAGTCATATATTGATATTGAAGCAGTGTATAGCATTTGTGATAGCTGACTCAAGCAATGGAATTAATGATCTTAAATGTAAACATAATGCTATTGGTATATGCATGCATATTGAACGATTATATGCTGTGTAATATCTGGATGATGTGTGTACGTACTGTACGGTGCCATTGATCGATGTCATTTTATATGCAAATTTTGACATACACAGATCTGGGTATTCATAAAATCTCATCATCCAATTTGTCTGTGTAGCCATAATATGAGGAGCAGGTTGTGATTGATGGTGTCGTAAATGTGTTTTTTTTCGGCAAATCACGTTTGAATTGATCATCATGTTCGGAATAAAAAAAAAAGTGATGATTTTTTTTTAATTGAAGGACCACTTTTTTTATGGTATGTCAATAACCCTAACTAAAATAAATGCAAATTAGGTTCTATGTCAACACACTAAAGTGAACACAATTTTTGTAAGAATTTAATTATAAAAACGTTGACTATAATGTGGTGGCCACCAGGGACCTCTTAGTTCTGTAGCGCTTCTGAAGGATAAAAGCTTCATCTCTTAAATAACGCAAGCAAGCTGAATTATGCATTTGCGATAACTTTGAAAATACTTTAAATGATTTTAAAGAGACCCATTGTCTTTGAATTTTTCCAAAATGGAAGCTAATCATTAGAATTAGACTAACAGATTACAGATCACAAGAAAATCTGGTACATACATACATAATTCTTTGACTAGAAAGAAGAAAGTATTCGGAAGTCATTTTTAATAACAAAAAATCTGCTAGATATCTTAGTACATGAAACTTGTAATTCTAAATGCGCTTAAATGTGTGATTAGATGAATTTTTAACCACAGCAAGCTATTTTTCAGCATCTTGAATACAAAACTAATGATGCTAGATCAACAAATCCTTCGTTAAAGCATAAAAATTAAATTGGATTCCAGAGACGTAATCATTGGCTGTCCTACTAATCAAGCATAAATGGTACCATATTTACTCGATCAATATGAGTATTCAATTCTACTGATTGTACACCAATCATACCTTTTCATAAGTGGTTCCAGACCCAAACCCAGTTGAACAGTTGAAGTTTTTGCCATCATTTCAAAACATCCACACTACACATTTTCACGGGTATCTTTTTCAACAACCAAAGCTATCACACACAGAGTCAAGGACTTAAATCGTTCCCGATTTCTTATAGATAATAGGAATAAATCTGACAATTGTAAACTAACTGTTATTTAGGTGGCTTAATATGATTAAATCTCTTATAGTTTGGTGTCTTTGAGGAATTATTTTTTTTATTTTGCTCCTTTTCTAATATTTATCAGTAAAATTTCGTAAGTTGACAATTGAATTAATTCCTATAAGAGTTAAATTACCGGTTTATCTGTATTTAGAAATAATTGGTCGCGCCAGTGAGTCAACAATTATTTGATAAGAAAATTAATCAAATTGAATTATGCGTTCATAAAATACCATACTAATGCCAATACTAATAACGTTACCGGATTATTGAGAGTAAATCAAAATTGAAATGCATTATGTTGTACAGGGTGATCCAACTTCAGTTTTCAAACTTTTTTTTATAAAAAATACAAATGGAATGATGTCTTTTATTAATCGAATATTTGATGTATTTCATTAATTATGAAAAATAATATCAATTAAATGGCCGCCTCTATATATTTTGCAGCATGCGATCATTTCGAAGTAATTTTCGATGACTTTTTCGTACGTTTCGGACGGTCTCTCGGCTATCACGTGGCAGATGTTGGTTTTTAGGTGCTCCAACGTTTAGGGTTTATCGGCGTAAATATGACTCTTAGCGTAACCCCCAAAAAAGAAAAGTTTCACTACGTTGAAAATTATTCGCTCAGTAGGACGATGAAATTGACTATAATCTTCCCGTAAATTTCGATACACACAGTTCGTACAGAATTTCTGTAGTACAATTAAACCAATTGAAGCAATTCATTTCGTAAATGTATTGTTGCAAACTATAACATCTGACACTTTAAACATATGTGATTATTGACAGCTGTCTGATTTTCAATGCTGCTAACATATAGAAAACTCGAAATGGATCACCCTGTATTTTGTTCTCCCGCATATAATATGGATAGAAGGCTTGTTATGGAAAAGAAAAAAAAAATGCCATTCATAATCAACAACAAATCATGAACCCTTTTTAGAAGGTCGAGAGTTTTAACCCCAATTCTTTTGCAATAAACTAACACGCGTAAGTACTGAGATTACAAATATATATTATGAACGAAGAGGGTTGTATTCAAAGGTATTCAATATATAACGACAACAACAACAACAATAGCCAAGAACAAAAAAAAAAGGTTACCAGACATCACTATATACATACATATAAACGATTCATGGGTTATACATAACTAATATTATACGTAGTACATATGTATTGGTTATTTAAATTCTGAGCCAATTTTTGTTGTTTTTTTTTTTTTTTTTTATTAAAATGTGTTAAAGATACCGACACGTATACCGAATTAGATCCTTATAAAAGTACGACATATAAATTAATTTAATTAAGATGGCCGAAAAAAATGGCGAGAGAGAAAATTACTAAATTGTTTTGGAGGCTCACAAAATTAAATGAGACTTTACAGCTTTCATCAGTATAAACAACACCAAGAGAGGACCGTTAAAATAAATAACATTTTTACAGAGATGCTGTTTTTTTTTTCTTCTTCTTCTTTGCTACAATTAAGTTTAATTAAAACCAAAGACAAAACTCTATTTAAGAGACAGTAATTTCAATTAAAAGTGTGAAGTTTTTCGACCAATTAGTTGAAGAGCATATTTAAAAGGAAATGAGAAAAAAAAATGAAGACGAAGGAATATCATTTCTTTTCGGTGGTAGTTTACCCTTATTATTTTCACTTTGAATAAATAAAAACGGACATTTATAAGAAATGCGGTGTCAATTAGAACTGTAATATAGTTTTAGACTAATTGAATTTTGGGGATGGTTTTTTTTTTTTTTTTTTTTTTTTTATTGAAACCATAGAAAAGTTTTTTCCCTCGTATTTTCCTAAGTGAAATTTAATTTTAGAGGTTAATACTTTAATCTGTGTGTACATAAAACGGTGATTTAATAGTGGCATTTTTAAGACATTCCACTGATGAATATTTAATAGCGCTCCAAAGACATAAATAAATGTCGAAAATATTTAAAATAATTGCTTGCTTCGTGAAAAGTTCTAATGATTTTTTTTTCTTTTATTTTTAGGTAAGTGGAGAAAATTTTATCATCAATTTTGTTAGTATACTCAGCAGAAAGGTATGTAGGTTCAATTTATTTAAAAATATCTGTCGAATTTCGTTAAAATAACATAATAACAGTATATAGGAAGCTTTTATGTTATCCTCGAGAATTTAATTTTCCAATTTTCCATCTTTTTTTTGTGCTACGAAAATTTATAAAAAATTTTAAGCTTAGCGCACGGTAATATAAAGTTTTAAATAAATGTAATGAGAGTGGACCAATTTTAAGACTTTTTTTAAAAATCTTTAGAATAATTTTTTTTCCCATCTTCTAATTTTTTTTACATTGAATCTATAGAACTAGAACGTAACTTGCTTTAAGAGAAATATAAAAAAGAATTTAATGAGAGCGGACCAATTTAAAGAAACCTCAAATGGTGCCGTAAAATTTTTAGATTTTTTTTATTATTATTTAAAATTATTTTTATTTTTTTTTAATAGTGTCAACTTAATTTATAATTTTTATATAATGGACTTCAAAGTCCAAAAAAATGATTTTTATTCCATTTATTTTGTTTTTGCTTTTTTTTTTAAAAAATTACGATTATCAAAATTTATTTTGAAGTCATATCGAAGTTGTTTTTTTTTAGTATTCAATAGATCGGCAAACATAGAGAGCCGAAATTAATTAATATTAATCAAAAAAAATTTTAAAAAATATCGATATAAACAAAAGTTGATAATTTAACTCTGGAAGATAAAAGTCCAATTAAAAAATACCTTCCACTTACATATAATAAACTCAATAGTCAAATATAGCATAATAGAATATTTCTAGACAATGTCACTATATAATAACTTACCATTACATTGTCAAATGCATTAAATGAATTACACCTCCAAATGAAATCTGAAGAAATTCCAACGATCGATTATACATTTATATTAAATCTTTAAAGAGACCTACCTTTCCTCCTTCTAACCTTCTAACATCGACTTGAACATTATTATTATTTAACAATAATTTTTAAAAAAAACTATCGCCTTTCTATATATATACAATAAATTCTGCAATAAAAAGTCTCACCACAAAACATTTATTTCCGAAGGCCTTTCAATAAATCTTCCCCCCCCCCCTCCGCCCCTTACAAAACTAATCCTGCGACAAGAAATATTCCTGTCCTGGTGCCGCTAAATAAGAATTTATTACTGTAATTAATATTACTACAATAAAAAGAAAACACCACATTGCGATTGCACAACTAACACCAGACTATAGTAAAGATAGAGAAAAATTTCTGCAACCCATATGATGATGGGACTATGATTATGTGACGGTCAATGGACCATTGCGGTAAAATGGATATTATTGATCTTTATATTTTGAGATGGTGAACAAAATAAAATAATCGCTTTGAATGTATCAAATAAATCGTTTAAATTGATGTTCAAAAAAAAAAAACCCCACACAAATACAGTAAAGTTTCGATTATATGAACATTTTCTTCTTCCGGAGACTAGTTTTTCTAATTAATTATAATTGCGTAAATGTGATGAAGCTACGCTACTACTTTTTTTTTCTTCGAGTGAATATACTTAGTAGATATTTTTATAAAATTTGACTTCTTTTCCTAAAATGTTCGATGATTTAAATGTTGTCGGTTCTTTAGTCATCTTAATGTAATGACCGTATTAATTGAAGCGCGAACCAATGAAGCAACAGGTTTCTGCCAGGAGATGTGACGTACCCTCGAGTTCAACAGTAATTCTTCATGGATGTGCGTTTTTTTTCTCGAAATTATCGTAGATTTTCAGAGTATAAAAGAAAAAGAAAAAAATGTTGTGGATTAGTGCTTAAATACTTGAGCACGATGAGACAAAGCATTCGATTGGTCTAAATATTAATGTATTAATCAAATCCTATAAATAATTTAAGGTAACGTACATGGTTAGTCCAGCAAAAAGCGCATATAATTCAAACTTTACTGTATTTCACTCTTAAAAAAAAAGTGCAGTATTTTTTTCTTTTCTTTTTTTTATGTGGAAGTATTCCCCATTTTAAATATTCATATTTATATACTTAGATGAACTTCCATTAAGAAGACGCGACAAAAAAAAAAAAATTTCTCTCCCATAAACTCATAGAGTCAGTCGTACAGTTTGCAAGTTGCCGCTGAGCTACTATGCCCAAGCCCATGCCGCCACCGCCTCCCATACATATATTTATTTACTGAAGAACACAGTCGAGTGCATACAAAAACCAATTTTTTTTCCCCACTGTGTATATGATAAATGATTTTTCATTTTCATTTCCATGTGCATTTTCTGTTTTTTTTTTTTTTTTTTTTTATTGTCCATCAACTATTATAGTAGTACTCCGTAACTATATGGTTTGGTTGTATGTCTCGTGTGTGTGTATGTGGATTATTTACATTTCTCATTTCGCCTGTTTTAGTTGAATTTAAAATTTCGTCGCGTGAAGACGCGGTCGCATGTAAATTGGCTGTGTGCGGTTATAAAATCGGATAAAACGTGAGGCCAACAGGCTAACGTCTCCTCAATTGTTCAGTGGGCGGTTTTTGATTGATTTTTGGTTATTTTTTTTTCTCGTTTGTATTTTTTATTTATTTATTTTTTGTTTGTTTTTTGTTTGTTATTATTGTTGCTAATGGTGTTTGTGTGCGAAAACAGGGAATGCACCAAAATTGGATTATATACCTACAATGTGGACACAAAAATGTTGATAAATGGAATATTTTATGATTTCATTTTATCAAAATTAATGATTTGTGAACATTTTATGAAATATGGGGGTGTAAATATATTTTATGATTAATTTAATCCTTTTCATCCTTTAATTAAAATGTTCGGTTGATAAAAATTTTCCCTCATAACTGGCCCATTATTCATTTCTGAAATTTATCATGTGAACGGAAGTAAAATCCTTTGAGTAAATATGAAGAGGTTAAATAAATTCTATAACAAGCTATGTGTATATGTATATGTAGGTATGAACGCGGGGGCAATTTCAGTTTTGATAAATTTGATTTTGATTTGTTTGCTAAAATAGACAATAAATTAAATTGATTAAGACGGATCGAACTAAATATGTTTGGGATTTAGTATAAATACAGGATTAATGTTTGAGATGAAATTTTTTTTTCTTTTCTGTCTAAAAATGGAAAAATTATTTTTGTAAATTGTCTTCGGTTCCATCTGTGATACCCTTTTTTTCCTCTTTTCATTAGTGTGAGGGAGTCTGTTGTAAATGTCACATTTTGAAGGTTTTCTGAAATTTTGAATATTTTTTTTTCGTAAATCTGACGAAAAATACATTTTAGCATAATTTTTTAAAATCCACCATGTCATGTTTTTTTATTTTACGTAAAACCTTTTAAATGTTTTAATTCGATTGCAAAGCAATAATTCTGCAGAAAAGCCAAACATATTTTTTAGTAGTTTTAAACCTTTTGACCTTGTGTCGTCCTTAACTTTCTTGGCTGACATCCACCATTTTGGCCAAAAAAGAAAAATTTATTGCTCCACGTATCATGTCACTGATATAACCATGTTAATTGATTTATTGGCAATATTTATTTCTAAATTGTGAATAATAACAGACTTTTATGGAGAGGGAACTACTGAGCAAAGTGGAATCCGAACCACATGCGGCCTTTGGTGTTTGCGTGAGAAATGTTATTTCAAGAAAAACTCTGAATAATGTGTTGTCTAGACCAGTATTCGAACCGAGAATCTTCTGCATCGTAATCATGTGTATTTTTCAAGATTAAGTTTTTTTTATTTGGTCAAAGTCTCAAATTATTGTAGCTCCATTTCGAAAAATGATCGAAAAACGGCAATGCGATGCGGGGCTGACATTAAAAACTCGACTAATAACGGAATTTATATCCTATGCCAAATTGTTGTTTAGAAATGTTTTTTTTTTTTTTGTGTGACAATTGTAATTTATTAATGATCAACTTTTACTCTGCACAATATTTACGATATCATAAAATTTGTCAGAATCTCTTATTAAACTTGACGTGCTTTAACATACTTTTTGATCTTATATTACAAACTAACTAATAATTTATAACACAAGTGTAAGTATATCGTTAAACTTGTCCCACATTTTATCTATAATAATAATATTTTAACAGCAGTCATTTTTATTAAAAAAAAAAAAAAAAAAACTCATTTGTGCAATTTCAATTTCAATTCCATTTGGAATATTTTTAGACCGCACACAAAGAACCTTGTTTACAAAACCCATCGTTCCTACCGATAACTAAGTTCATAAATTTTAGCTGTCATCACATAGCCCGATAAGAAAAAATTCCTTATTTCTATTTACAAAAAAACGTGTAAAAAGACAAAAAAAATGTTTATAAATGCGATAAACCACCCTAAAAAAAAAAAAAAAAAAAAAAAAAAAAAAAAAAACAAAATAAAAAAACAAAATTTACAAAAAAAGCTATTTTTAATACTAAAACAGTTCTTTTATTATAATGAGCGTCTGGCCTTATTAAAATGCCACGTTATTAAAATGAGCGAGAGAGAGTGTGTAGAAAAGAAAAAAAGAAGAAATAAATACTTAAATAAAAATAATCAGAACATCATGCTGCAAGTTGTTTATAAACACTTTTTGTATTTCTCATCTCTTAAAGTAAACGAAATTTCAAATGATGAACTACTATTTAGAGTACATGATGAGCATAGAAATGCATTTTATGAACAATCGCAAAGTTTTTTTTTTTTTTTTTTTTTTTATTTGGATAAGCGAGTGAGGCATGTACTACCATTTAAATATACAAATGTAATTGCAGTACTGTGTAATGTGTATATGTATGTACGTACATACATATGTATATTGCTTGCATTTTAAATGTTTTTTTTTTTTCTTATTTTGTTTTTATGACTTTGTCAGTTCTTGGGTATGTGCGTATAAATTCCATTTCATAAATGTTTTTATGCTAATGACGGCGTCAATAAATAAATATAAAAAAAATACCACTCATATATGTGCATACAGCAATTATATGCATGATATTTTCTTATATATTAGACAGGTTGATGATAAAGGTTGTGTTGATTAAGTATGTATATATAGTAGTATATGTATAGACACATACAGAAGGTCAAGTAAATTATAGGTTAGCACTCAGACTTTTTTCTTTTTCTTTTTTTTTTTTTTAGTGGTGCATGCAATTTGAATCTTGGCATTACACAGACTTTCTTTAGTTGACAATATTGTACAACATAAATGTAGTTGTTTAGTTTAGTATATGGGAGTCAATTAGGGAATTTTGAGCATCTTGTTTCATAAGATTTCCGGTCTATATTTCGTTTTCATATTGTCGAACAAAAAATGCAGATTTTTTTTTTATTCCTTCCGTTACTGTTCTTTTCTATTTTGTTGTTTTTATTTCCTTTTCATAACTTTGTGTTTTTTTTAATAAATTTTCTTTGGTTTCCCTTAATTTTTTTTTTTTAAATTTCCAAACCCGTCCCTTACTTTCCTTTATTATTTATTTATTTTCTTTTCGTTTCGTTTATTTTTTCTATTCTTTACTTTCCTGTTCTTCATGTCGTTTCCTGTCCTTTTCTATCTTTTTAACACCTTTCTAGTCCTTTCCTGCTCTGTCTTTTCCTATCCTATCCTTTCCTATCCTGTCGTTTCCTATTCTGCCCTTTCTATCCTGTCCTTTCCATTACTTTACTTTTCTTTCGAATTTTTTTCTTTTCCTATAATTTTACTTTACATTAATTTACGTTATTTTACTTCACTTTATTTTTCTGTCTTTTCCACTACTTTCTTTTTTTTTAACTTTTTTTTTTCTTCACCTTGACTTTAGTTTGCTTTACCGTACTTTTCTTTACTTCCATTTCATTTTCATTCTTTTCCTTTTATTTTTCTTTAATTTCCCTTTCCTTCCGTTTACTTTCTTCTTCGCGAGGCTAGGACATAATTATAAGTCAAACTAACGCATTATTAAATAAATTACTCATAAATACCTACCTATTAAAACATAATTTCTATCAATTATTTTAATTTGTGGTGATTTAATTCAATTAATACTCAGTCATGTTAAAACCACAAGAATATACCTACACATAAATCAACCAGAAATGTGGTTGGGATAAGTTTATTAATATTGATCGTTGATTAACGTTTATTGCATATGAAAATATGTCAGATTTGTCGCAAGTCGACTTTTTAGATATTTTCCGTCGGATTTTTTAACCGATTGTCGGTTTGGACGGCCCCCTTAAGTATTTAGTGTTTTTTTTATATTTTTAATTTTTTTATTGTTTACTTTATGTTTAATAGACTTTGTCTACCATGTTTAAGAATACTTTCTTCTCGAATCAGTTATCAGATATATAAGTTAAGCCATATATACTTAACAATTATTAAAAATTGTCTATTTTGCGAAATTTTTCCCGACTTGTCACTGATTTCTTAGTGAATCCGAATTATTCGTTTCAATTGCCGGTGCACCCGAAAATAACCAAACCAATTGAATGCTCCTCAAAAACGCTTACGCATACATTGTCAAATTCATTAAAAAAAAACAAAACATTAGATTTAAAAGAAGAGTCAAACGTCTTATAAAGTATTAATATTCAAATTGATGTCCACAAACCAATAATAACTAACTAATTCGACAAGAAAATTCAGTTATTATAAATGGCATTAAAAGTCAGTTTATTTAAATATCTTCAAAATACCCGAATTCTAAATGCTTCCTCATATATAACGATTTAAATCATCATTTTGATTGACATGTTTCGATTTTATTAAGTATTTATTTGATTGACATAATCGTAACAAATAAAATTCTATATTTGGACATACGAGTTTTATACGTACAGACCTACAGTAAATACCACATTATCGTTTTTTTTAAAAAAAATTTATATTTAATTTAAACTTAACATTAGCCATGTAGCGGCATGTTCATTCATAATAACTAAATATAAATATTTTTTAATTAAAAATTCAATTTACAATTTTATCGTATTGTAAGCTGCCTCTGCAAAGAAACTTCCATATAATTTATATATAATGAAAATATCTCTCTCTCTCTCTAACTAAATTACTGACATTAATATACTCATTAACGGCATCATTAAATAACTGATTTTACATATCACAAACTAATTGAATATTCGATTTGTATAGCAGATGCGATGTAATATACATACTCTTAAGCCAAAGTCTTTAGGCATCTTTGCTATATTTTAATATATGTAAAATTAGCATTTATTACGTAGGCATGATGACATATAGCATACCAGACAATTTACCAGAATTAAGTTAATTTTCTCAAATAAACACACAATAATAATTTCATTTTAAATAAATTAAGCGATTTGTCATAAGACCTTACCATATTTTGTATGTGATATTGTGATGTGATATATAAGTAATATAAATAAACAAACAATACCGATTCAATGAATGCAATTCAATTGGCTCTCTTTTGTACATTGCACTCACTTTACATATGTATGTATATCTACTGACATACAATTAGGGTGGGTCATTTTTTAATCACTTAGATTTGCCAAATTTAATTTTTTTTTGACATTTTTGGGCAATAACAAAAGTTTTCTGTTCACCCAGGGCTCTGGCAAATCTCAAATCCAAAAATCTCCATACAAAAATGACCCACCCTAATGCATATGTATGTTTGTACAATTGTATTGTAAGATTATTATATTATGTACAATATTGAGGAGTTGGGTGCATTATTTATAATATAATATAAGATATTGTGAAGCGTGATAAAGCATTGATTTTATTCATCATCCGTAACTAATTCTCTCTTTGTACAGAATGCCATAGTACATAGTATTAATGTGCGATCGGAAGGTATTATACAATCCTAATCTCTTATTCTTTTAGTTTAGATTATTTATAACAAACACATTTAATCGATTAGATTTATATAAATAGTGCAGTTATATTTAAATCAAATACTGATGTGGAAGAAAGTTTCTTTGTATTATAGACAAAATAGGTCAATATGTGTAGGAAAAGTGTAATAATATCGGACAAAGTTGATTTAGATGATTTAATGACAAAATAATTAGATGCAAAATTTTTAGAAAATATTTTTCTTCACATCTAATGTTCAAAATGCATTCAATTTAATAAGTCACTTGACCAAACCGTTTAGGCCTTTTGTATTTTTCTCTTAAGGATTTGTTTCATAATATTCATAATATTGAGAACAACACTTATTCACTTCACATAAAATGAGATGTTGTATTCTTTTCTAAGTAACATTCTTTACATAATATATCTCCTGGAGTACCAAAACTTCTGGAATTTACTGTCATTATTTGCCTCATTTCGTCAGAAAATATTTTGTTATTAACATAATTCAGATTTTTATTTTTTTTTTAAATTGCACATAATAAAATCCATGGATAATAACAGATAATCAAGCGGATAAAAATATGAGCAGAAAACTCTGTTCTATATTATTTTTTAGTGCCTGGCGCAATTTCTTTAAAAATAGAACTCATAAATCTTGAGAAAATCAAGAAACACTTTTTATGTGGCAGCTTTTTTTCGTTGTTCTTTTCCATCAAATGTAAAAACTCTGCAATTATTAAATGCGATACTAAATTAGGATAAATTGACAATAATTTTTAGATTCGTATGTAAATAATTATCTCTGAATAATATGGCGCCCGAGCATGGTGTACTATTTAATTGTGCCTTACCATAAATGCACGCTCCACGAGAGAAATGAAACGAACGATCAAAGAGACAATTGGACCAAAAGTTCTATAAAAGTAGAAAAATTCTCTAAATATAAACGAATTATAGTGGGTGCCTACATTCCAAAATTTCCATTTCAGTTCATAGGTATTTTTTCGAAATTAATTATTACATAAATTTATTGAAATATTAATGGACATTTTTATGCTATTTGTTGCTTCCCAATTTCACCATCAAATTAAATTAAAAATCAATTAAAATATTTTTCTCATATTGCATTGTTGAATTGATTGTGTCCACATAAGTATATCTTCTAGGCTTGTCCGAAATTATTACGTAATGTTTGTATACTATTTATTAAAATCTCAAAATCAAATATTTGGCTCAGCCAGACTATTTATTTACATATATCCATCGTATTGAATGGTACACAAATTCCTCTTTTCCAAGTATTTAAACAAACAATCGTACGAAAGATTGGTGAATTGCCCATTATTACCATCGAAAAAGTGGTTGTAACAACCAGCCAACCAAAAAAAAAACCAAAAAAACAAAAAAACAATTGGATTCCGGTGTGGATCCTCGTCTGTAATATGTTTGTATAAAATATTTACAAGAATGTGTGACTATGAATTGACAAATTGACATTGTGGCACCTGTGTGTTGTGCCTGGAAGTAAAAAAAAAATTAAAAAAAATAAAAATAATAAATTGAAAAACATTAATTTTGTGTCAATTTGCATAATCTTTTGTATAGCATCAGTATGCAAGTTCGTTGAACTGTGCTTAACTTGGTCAAACAATAATAAGCGCGCCACATACAAGTTTCATGAGAATTTGTAATTTCCGTAATTTTGAATTTGTTGGTTTGTTTGTTTTTTTTTTTTTTGCGGTTTAGTGTGGTTGCAAAATATTTAAACGGAGCACATAAAAAGACCATTTAATTTCGTCCAACCAGTTTGAAATACATATTTGGTTTTCAAATACTTTTCCATTAGAATGTTTTTTTTTTTTTTTTTTACAATTTGTTTAAGGAAACATTTTAGCATAGTTTAATATTCCGTTTTTATCATTTTGCTTTTTAATTGCTCATTTTTTGCATTTAGGAATTATCAAGTAGGTACCTACATCTCATTAAAATTTACAGGTACATTTTATGGGCCTTCCATAATCCAGCTCTAGATGATAAAAATTAAATTAAGAAAAAAAAAACGTTAAATTCGTGCCCCGGTATCTAGAGATTAAAATGTTTGCCATTTCCCAAGCAGATGTTGACAAATTGTCGACACAGTGTTGTCACATTTGGTGCGACATTAGATTTTTTTGTTCACTTTTTTTTGTCTCACGTATTTGACTGACAACGTTGTGACATTTCTGTGTGACATAAGGGTGAGAAATTTGACAATCAAAAAATTTTGTCACATTTTTGGTTTGTCATTATTTGGTTATCCGGGTTTTTTCGTCGTTTATTTTAATTTGTACTATGTGCTGCCTACTATAATTTGTTTGTTTTAATGCGAACAACTTTTTTTGGGCCAAAGGTGGGTTCCTCTATTTCAGTTAGAATTTTGTTGAAAAAAATCATAATCAATATCCCAAAATCAATTTGAGCCAGAACAGAACTTTGTGTACATGAAAAATTTCGAATTTTATCTCATTTATTTTGATAGTTACAGCCATTTTTATCTTACAATAATTTCAATTTAAAGGTATCAGTTTATTCAAATCCAAAAATAGTAAACATGTTACATAGACTTTATGAATTAAATGCCAATCTTGACCTAGTAAACTGTTTGATAAGATAAGATATATTCTTTCAAAAAATAGTTCACAAAGATCAGATATTTTCTGATTGACTTTTAATATTTTTCATATTTACAAATGATGAGTAATTTATTTGTTTATGTTCAGTTAATAATTGTTATTGATCTCATCGTCCAATGTTGGAGCAATAGGTAAACTACCGATATCTAATATCTGTGGTAATATTTTTGAAAAAATTAGTATTTGAGGATGACCATTTATCAAATGATAAATACCAAAAATTTCAAAATTTCATTATTTAGTGAGAGAAAATAACGTAAAAAATTGTATGGGGTGATCATACCATGCGCTATCTCAACACGTTCAAAATATGAAGAAATTACAAAAAAAATCGAATTTTAAATTTTCCAAAAATATTCCTATGTGAAAACTTTATTCATTTTGATGTAGTGGAATAAAATCTGGCTGACTTTCATAAAGCAACATTTTAGAAAATCAAAATTCATAAAGAAGAAAAGAAAAAATCCGCAAACCAGTCTTATTAATTTTATAGTAAAGGTAAGATTAATACCACTTTCTTCGTGATTTACCTACATAACTACTTATAAACAAACCACTGGTACATATACATCTCTAACATATCGAACGCACCCCAATATTAATTACAATCAAATAAAGACAAATGAAAAGAAGAGTTCTTCGGTGCGTTATTGATAGAAATGAATCACGTCCACCTACTATGGTATTATAAAAAATACTTCCTCTATAGCATATCAATCTGTCTTTACCTATAGCCACAATACAATGCTATACATATTACACACTAACATATACACACACACACACTACTATTGTACCTCTCTAATATTAAACAATTAATTCATTTTATATTAACGATGTGTCTGTGCATTTCCTGTATAATTAATGATAAGCACGCTAAATATTCTATGAGATAAATTTGTTTTAGCTCACATTGTATTAATTCTATCTTGCTTCTTATAGTTTCACAGTCAACGTAAAATAAATATTAAATAATAAATTCGGTATGTACTACGTTCATTTAATCATACTTAAAATACATACTAATTTATCATCCGTTAAGTATAGAAAAAGTTTGCAGCGTGAAAATTGAAAAGAAAAATTACGGTGCATTTAAGTAGAAGGAAGAAAAATACGAGAAAAATACGAGAGAGTAATAGCTACTAAAACAATTATTTAGTGAAAATGCAGTTATTGTCGCCAATTGAAATGTCTCAAAGTACATTGTACTCGACATCAACAAAATCAGTGATTAGTGATGATGACAGTGATTCGGATATGTCATTAAATGAATGTGATATGACATTGGTCGATGACGATGAATTAGGCTGTGTACCAAAGAATGAAGCAGAAATGATGTTTTTTCAAGTTGTGGAAATGTTGCGCTTTGAACAGGAGGTTTGTAACTAAACAACTCACCAACTACTTAGAGTCGAATATTATTTATTACTAATAAAAATTTATTTTTTAATTTAACAATTTAGTCAAATCTTTTTATTAGACATTAGACAAATTTTTGAAAACTTTTCAATCAATTTTATTGAATTTCTAAGCTTTTTAATCATTTTTTTTCGAAAAGTATTTAGATTACGGAAAAAATTAATATAACGAATATGATAGAGAATAAAAAAATGAAGATTTCATTCATAGACTAAAAAGTTCCACGAAATACCGTTATGGCGCTGCAGTCAATTTTAAGTCATATCTAGTGTTTTTAATCATTTGTATTCAATTTACCCTTTGTACAAACAAAATAGACAAATACAAAGTTGTAAATAATACAAGTATTTATACGGGTATATTATAATCGGCGTAGCCAATTTTTTCTTCTTTACTGGTTTTTTATTTTAATAAGTAAAGTAAATTGATCGTGTTAAATTATATTGTTCGTCAGTTTCCCTCAACTGTCGTCTGTTTTCTTTTTTTATATTTCTCTTATCTTAATCTACATTCTTTAAGTAAATTAGTTTATCAAAATACCTTTTTTTTTCATTTACTTAACTGATCTTTTTCATTTACAAGTTACATAGTCAAAATCAACATAAAAGTAAAAGATAAAAAGCCTACTATAAATTTTTTGAAATCCAAAATTGCCCATTTAGATTTTTTTTTTATTTTTTTTTATTTTCATTTGAATTTTCTTAAAGTTAAAACAGATCCAATATGTGAAAAATGGCGCTGTTGCATTATTGAGCAGAAGCCTCTGCTAACCATAAAAGGCTTAACTACATATTTTTTTAAATTTATGTCTCATATAGAAACAGCACAGCGGAACCTATCTGGATATGTAGAAGTTAAAAAATATCGATTATAAGATATTTTCTTAGAAATGTTGATAATAAAAAAAGGCCTATCTATCTATTAGTATTTTTTATAAAAAGAAAAACTTTAATAACTCAATATTTTGGAAAATGTAGTTAGACCTTTTATGGTTAGCAGGACAGGATTAATCATACGTGTTTAATCAGTTTTGACGCAGTAAATTTTACGTTTGGTTTTTCATCGGCCATTTACATTTACAACTAATTTATAACGATGTTAAATATTAAATTATTAAAAATTAAAACAAAGAACTGCAAGCGAAAGAAGACTATTATCTTGCACTTTTAAGATTTTAATATCAACAAAGAATTGAAATAATAATAATAATAATACATGGTTAAACTTAGTTTCGCACCCGGTTATGGTGAACCATATTTTCTCTGTAATAACATAGAATTTTTATTACCGCATATAGAAAATAGATTTTTTTTTAAATTTTACTTCTTTAATATTTTTTTTCTCCCTTTCTATGTGAAAGCCATATAAATGCCGACGTTTTTTCTTTTTTTTTTTTAATATAAAAGGTGCATTACCCTCTATAATTAGATAACACTAAGTAAATACTTTGCTTTGGCTTAGAATATATATGTTCAAGAAATAGCGGTTATATTTGTATACAACTCTGGTTTATATTCGTATAGTACATAGTTATATATGTACATTGTATATATAGACAGTATACGACGCGAGGGTATCACAGGTAACTGTAATAAGGGGTGTTAAATTAAAGTCAATGGCATAACCTCGGAGTTCAGGGCATTTAGAATTTCAAATAGAGAATGGAAACAAACAATAGAATGCAAACAGTTGGTTTTTCTGGTATTCCGATATCTTTTAAATTGATGTGAAATGGTTTTTGCGGTGCAGAAACATGTTATTTGCGGTAGTAGTGCTGTTAAACTAAAGAATGGGAGAGAATTACCGTTAATTTAATTACCTAAATTGGATTATCTGGTTAAATATTTGTTTTTAAAATTTTGTTTTTTTCTTTAAATATGCATTTCGTTAAAAATATACTTCTTTTACTGAAACTAATTAATCGCTTGAGTGGTTTTGACGTATATTAGTCAAAGGTATTTTACTTAGATTGTAGCGATGACGGATATATTGGACGATTAAAAATAATTATTATATCGTTCGTGCTAGCATAGGAAGTATTTTCTAATACGATTCGTGATAATACCTAAATATTTAAAAAATTATTAAATGGACTTCAAAGTGGTTGCAAAAATTATAAAATATTAAAAAATTCAATTGGAGCTATCCGCAATTATTGAGTATATTTACTCAAATTAAAAATACTTAAATAATTCCCCACTTGCATAGTAATTTATTCATGAATGTTTTTCGAGAAATTTTACAATTGTATTAATTTACTTAATTTCATTTGAGTATTTTTACTCAAGTATTTTTTACTCAAAAATCTCTTCACTTTTTCACTCAAACGTACACTTAAAAATTCTTATATAAATGCCTTTAAGTATTTATTTAACTCATAAATTAGGTATATACTCATGAATAAAGGGTTCTCATACATAAATATGTCCGTAGGGGTGGGGGGGAGGTTTGTAACAACTCTACAAAATTGTGTTCGAATGAATTGTATGTCATGTTCAAAAGAATTCCATATAATTGTGTGGACTTGTCTGCCCAACATAACTATCATTAAATCGCAGAAGTTTGAGCATCACAACTCATTCACTTCACTGGATCTTTAAATAATAATTTTCGATCGTAAAATACAATTTAACGATCTTTATATGTTCGATTTTCCTTCATTTTTCCACTCATTGTTTTTTTTTAGTGGCTATTTTCCATAAGCGAAATATATGACACAATAGCTTCGAACCGAATTATATACGAAGCTTTACAGGTAAATGTCAAATATTTATTGATATGGATAGTGTTCAAATAATATGTCGATCTAATCAAGGGGTCTAATAAATGACCTAATGAAAAATGGATCTTATTGAATTATAGTAAGAGATTGTGAAATTTAAAAGTCAAAGATCATCATATTTTTTTAGTATTATTTTTAAGCCAAGATTAGACATCAGACAACAGACAAACAAATAAATAAAACATTTTTATTTCATTTTTTTTTTAAAGACCTTCCCAATGTCACAGAGAGTATTACCAACAAAAAAAATCAAAGTAACAACATATACCAACCTATAATGTTGATGAATTTGCATAGCAAAGCATAAAAAAACCTTTACATATGATATTACAAATAGGTATAGGTGGTGCACCTCTTGGAAAATATCTTTCCAATATCCATCACCACATCTTTTATATTCAAATTCGAAAATCCCAGTGCCACCTTGCGTTATGCATATTTTTGCATTTAATATAGAATCTCAATTACACATTGACACAAGAAAAGAAGAAGAAGAAGAAGCAGCAAAAAAAAAATGTTTGTTCTCAAGCCACGAATAATGCAGTGCATCACAAAAGTATACATAGTTTAAAAAGCTAACAACAATTTGTGTACATACACAGCACACAGAGTTTACTCGTCGCATATAAACAGGAAATAAAATATGAAATTTAATATTATTGTTGCAGATATTTTTTTTACAAATAAAAGTACAACAAATTTATGCTAAACAGCGACTCTCGGGAGTTTTTTTTCTGTATGTTTTTTGCACACTCATTTAAACACATTTATTTGTTCGTATTGTATAATATGCGTTTAGCGCAGTGAGTTAGTAAGTAACATTAAAGAAAATGTAAGTATTTTTTCTGTTTAGTTAATTGTTGTTCGGCAGGGGGGGTTTTTTTCCTTGTATATTTGTACATTATTGAACTCGACAAATGTCGTAACATAAAAAAACATATATGAGACATTTACCTTTGACTTACTGATGCCTGCACTTGTGAACACAACCACAATCGATCGGTTGATAAATATAACCAGATGCGAATTATTTGTATTTGTTTTATTTTCGTAACAATAAATATTCTCAAGAGCAAATTTTTTTTATTTTCTTACCGATTTGACATCGATCCAAGTTTCATTTTTGCAAACAGTGGCGAAACGTGGATTTTTGAGTACAAGCAACGTGGGGACTATTTTAAGAGAAAATGAAAAATAGGGGCGAAACTGGGAATTTTAATATTTTTTGGTTAACCCTTTTATGTTCAAAATGTATGGACCTTAAACTAACATAAAAATACATAATTATAAAATCACATCTTTAATATTAACCCTTTCGCTGCTACGTTCGTAAATATACGTTTTGAAATTTTGTAATCTGCTACAGTCGTGTGCTACGGTCGAAAATATTCACCAAAAAAGTTAAGAAAGTTCCAATTGATTCATTAGTTCCAATTGTCTTGTGACATACTAATTGACTACATAATCTTTCAGATGGTACTCTATTGAGTACACGATGGTATTCCCGAAATGAAGAACTAATGTTTAGCTAGTAGATCTTATATCTATCAATTGATTATAGTGATTTACATAAATAAAACAATAATGTATGTACATAATACATTAATAAAATTAGGCGTCGATACTTTAATAAGCTTTTTGAACAGTATCTCTGTAATGTCTATTAATAAGCTCGTCTTACATCTTTATATAGGTACTTATGCAAATCGATCAACAATACACATTTTCACATCATTTAATAATTATTCGTCTGTTTAAAATATAGAAATGAAAAATGTTCTTTGATCTCTTATTATTGGCTTTTCTTTTCAAACCGAAAATCGTGGGATTTCCTCAAGTGATGATTCATTTCTACTTAGCATTTGAATTCGAACATATCTTATAAATTATTGTTAATTCTTAAAGGCACGTCGTGAATGCCATAAATAAAAAAAAACAAAACAAAAAACAAACAAAAAAATATTTTCTTCGTGAAATAAATCCAAGAGAGAGAGAAGAATTGTAAAAATAAAATAAAATGGTGGTTAAATTTCGAAATGACTAACAAAGTTATATTTAGAAGATGGTTTGTCCTGTATTTAATTTGCATATCAGACAATGCAGAGATTAATCATTTTGGTGTTTAGTAAACAAAAAAGTGTAGAAACAGTTGCATGGCGTATAGACGAGACGATTGAGGTCAAGTTTTTTTTTTTGTTTTTGTTTTTTTTTCTGAGTTATAAGACCACAGCTATTTGGAAAATTATATATTATACACATTCTATTTAAAAAAAAAACGTGATATTTGATATTTTGTTTTTATATTTACACGCTTTTTGTGTTCTAGAATATAAAATTCTACCATAAGTTTTTATCTATAAATTTTATTCCATACTAGCCATTTACCATAATTTTGATTACATGTTACTCATGGTACCCATACTGTATATTACCATATATTATACCATATATTATACCATATATTATACCATATATTATACCATATATTATACCCTAATTTCGTTTACCATAAATATCTTTAAAAATTATGGTAAATTTTATAGTAAATGGGCAATATAAAACATACGACAAGTGCCATAATTTTATTTATTATAAATACAATCTACTTCATTATTAAAAAATATTGTGGTATTTTTTATAACAAATTGGTAATGTAGAACATGGATTATAGCCTTTATGGAATGACCATAATTTTATTGACTATAAATATTACCTACATTATTCTCAAAAATATTATGGTGTTTTTATAGCAAATAATCAATGTAAAACATGCAATTAGGCCAAATATGAGAAGTGCTATAATTTCATTTGCCATAAATATTATCTCAATCCTCATAATATTATAATGTTTTTTATAGCAAATATGGAATGTAAAACATGGAATTAGGGTTTAATTACACCTCCTTCCATTACACTCACCTGAACCTTTCCTGGGCCTATCGGTCAGAGCTTGCAGACCTTTGCAAGAACAAGCCTCAAGGAAAAGGCACCTGGCAAAATGGAGGGCAAAATCAGGATGCAAACAAGCTAAAGCACTCATCGGAGGGCCGGATCAATCTGCATCGAAATACGCACTTTCTCTACCTAGAGCTAAAGTTA